>JAAKFY010000002.1:39671723-39694223 GCA_011823955.1 Dissostichus mawsoni
TTATAATTATATTAAAAACATGGTGTACAAAGCTCCGAGTGATTTCTTTTTCTCTGTTGTATTTAGTTTGTAAAATGTTGCTTGGTTTTATCAATTTATTCTATATTTGATTTAATGTGTATAAAAGCTGCTATACATTCTTTGGTATCCACTATTATTTAGTATTTTTCTTACTTTTACTTTTTTTACTTATCTGTTAACTTCTTGATCATTTTATCGAATTTATTTTTTTGCCTATTTTACCTTTTTGAAACCTTATATTTTATTATTATTATAATAATAAGTATTGTTGTTGTGTTGTTGTTGTTTCTCTCTTCAGATATGATTTATGTGGCTGGAGGTTTTGACGGCAGCCGGCGTCACACCAGCATGGAGCGCTACGACCCGAACATCGACCAGTGGAGCATGCTGGGAGATATGCAGACGGCCCGCGAGGGGGCGGGCTTGTGGTCGCCAGCGGACTCATCTACTGCCTCGGTACTGAGCTTTAATTATAGATATTATTTATATAATAATAATTATAGCGGCAAAACTCCCTGTGAGTTCTGCCGCTGAGAGGCTCAAACGGTCTCTTCTCTGTGACGCGTTCCATACAAGAGTCCGTAGTCAGATAGAGTTCTTGGTGTTTAAAACATTTGGTGGAAAATCTGAGAAAATTCAGAGAAAAATTCAAAGAAAAATTCAAAGAACAAGTTAAAATTCTGAGAATAGTCAAAGATCTGAGAGAAAAAGTAATTATAATAAAAATAATTATAGCGGCAAAACTCCCTGTGAGTTCTGCGAAAAAAATCTGAGAAAATTCTGAGGAAACGTCAAAATTCAAAGAAAAAGAAAAAATTCAGAGAAAACGTCAAAATGCTGAGAATAGTCAAAGATCTGAGAGAAAAGTCATTATAATAATAATAATAATTATATGAGAGGCTCAAACGGTCTCTTCTCTGTGACGCGTTCCATACAAGAGTCCGTCGTCAGATAGAGTTCATGGTGTTTACAAAACAAACCATTTTTAACGTAAATAGAAAGTTTGAAACTGACGGTACGTCCACACGGCAGCGTGCGTTGAAGCTTGCCGGTGGGCGTGTCTGGCGTGGACCAACAACCAATCACATTAATCTCCCGCCCCGGACACACAAGCACGCGGTTTGATTGGCTAGAGCTTGTACTGGCATATGATTTGATTGGCTGACGCTTCCGTCGACGCTTGAAAAGTTGAACTTGAAGCGACGCGACGGAACCACAATGCAGTTCGGCAAAGCGTGACGCTTCCCATTCAAAGTGAATGGGAAGCGTCTCCGTTGAAGCACGCGACGCTGCCGTGTGGACGGATGAAAATACAGTCAAAATACATAAAAAAAAAAAAAAAGGATTATAAAAAGGATTCTGATTGTTTCTGTTGGGAAAATAGTGAATGTCCTCCTCCAATCTGAGAGCAACATGATAACAAAGGTATCCCAACTGTAGCTGTGTACATGACAGGATGTATGATTACCTAGAAGAGCATCAGGACTGTTTGAGGCATATGATAGCTATGTGATTAACATGATGATTCAGCCTCTATGGAGAGAGACATATGACAAGCATGATCATTTCTGACGTGGAGCTAATCTGAAGTAAACATTGAATACTGCTTTCTATTCCTCCATCTTGTGACTGTGTAACTCCCTCTCTTGGATATCAGCATGTGAAGGACACTGTTCAGGAACTAGTTGATGCTCTGTATGTGATGACTACTTCCATTCTGGAGAGGATCACAAATACATGGATCCTGAGATTGAAGATCAAGCTGGAGACCAGGGAGATTTTCTAACAGTTTGGATCCTCTGTTTCCTGTCAGGAGGGTACGACGGTCTGAACATCCTGAACTCGGTGGAGCGATACGACCCGCACACCGGACACTGGACCAGCGTCACCCCCATGGCCACCAAGCGCTCAGGTAGGTAAGAACGTGTGTGTGTGTGTGTGTGTGTGTGTGTGTGTGTGTGTGTGTGTGTGTGTGTGTGTGTGTGTGTGTGTGTGTGTGTGTGGTGTGTGTGGTGTGTGTGTGTGTGGTGTGTGTGTGTGTGTGTGTGTGTGTGTGTGTGTGTGTGTGTGTGTGTGTTGTGTGTGTGTGTGTGTGTGTGTGTGTGTGTGTGTGTGTGTGTGTGTGTGTGTGTGTGTGTGTGTGTGTGTGTGTGTGTGTGTGTGTGTGTGTGTGTGTGTGTGTGTGTGTGTGTGTGTGTGTGTGTGTGTGTGTGTGTGTGTGTGTTTCTGTTAGGGACATGTGCACCAATGCATTACTCTCATCTGACATTGGCAGATGAGAGTAGAATCAGAATCAGGTTTATTACAAGGTAGGTTGACACATACGAGGAATTTGACCTGATGTCGTGGTGCACACATCAAATTAAATACAAAATAATAACCCAGATAGAAAACTATTTGAAGAAAACTATAATAACATTAAAAACGAGAACATTTTGAGAAAAAGTCAAAATTCTGAAAAAGTCAGAATTGAGAAAAAAATCAGAGAAGTCAAACTATTTAAAGAAAACTGTAATAACATTAAAAAAATATAGCATAATATATATTGAGTAGGATTTAAATCGTAGAATTGGATATGATGATATTTATTGCTGAACGTTGTGACTCGGTACTTTAAAAGAGGTCGTTTTATTTCTGATATCTAGAAATCCGTATCAGCTGGGAAATGTCATATTGGTGCCTCCCTAGTTTCTCTGTGTGTTTCCTTTGGGGCTTTTCCACTGCAGAGCCTAGCACGGCTTAGTACGGTATGGTTAGGCCTTGGTAGGCCCGGCTCACTTTATGCTGCGTTTCCATTACAGTTTAGTAGCTGGGGTAGTAACTATAGTAACGCAGTGTAGGCGGAGCGATCGGCTGTTCGGCGGGCGGAGCGACGCTGCATAAAACTGCCGTGACGTCATCTTCAATGCGAAACAGAAAACCAACATCAGCCGTTAGCTGTTAGCCCTCAGAGCTCACAGCTCCTCATATCTGTTCAGAAACTAGACTAAAGTGAAACAAGTACAAACCACAGACTGTCTGTTTCATGGCGAATACAGTCGCTGCTTTATTTATGTCTGTAGGCCGTTGTTGTGAGTGTGGACGGAGCAGCTACAACGTTAGCTTAGCCTGATCGAACCGATCTCCATTCAGACAACACGCATTTTAAAAGGTGTCTCTCCTGCCGTCTGTCTGCAGACTTGTCAAAGCATTAATTCATGGTTTTTACTAACCGGTATCAGTATGTTGTTACTTCGGCATCATTTAGAAACGTGTATTACAATTAAATCACGGTCACATATGCTCATGTTGTGCCAGCGATTCTCTCTGACCATTCAGCAGTCGAGAGTGTTTACGTCACTAGTTTAGCACACTCAGCCCGGTTGTTGGCCCGCTAAGAACCTCGATTTTGGAGGGGCCAGAAAAAAGGTGAAAAAGTAGCCTGAGCCGGAACTACCCCTAGTGGAAAAGCAAAAAAAAACGTGCTACGTGCCGCAATGCGCCATTTGTTTCTTTTTATGAGACTCTTAGTCAAAAGTCAACTTTATTGTCAATCGTTCAGTTTGTGTGTACAGAGAGAGAGATCGAAATACTGTTTTCCACAATCCAGAATACAAAAACAAATATATATAAAAATATGTATACAAAATATGTATATACCTATATATACACACAATCAAATCAATCTTCCTGCTTCCTCCAGGCGCCGGCGTGGCGTTGCTGAACGACCACATCTACGTGGTGGGGGGGTTTGATGGCGTCTCCCACCTGGACTCTGTGGAGGTTTATAACATCCGGACGGACTACTGGGCGACGGTCGCTTGCATGACGACGCCGCGATGCTACGTGGGAGCGACGGTGCTGCGAGGACGACTCTACGCCATCGCAGGGTGAGGCACACAAGGCACAATTGGGGGAAAAGTCAAAATTCTGGAAAAAAAACTGAATTCCAAGAAAAAGTCGAAAATCTGAGAAAAGTACAAATTCTGAGAAAAGTCAAACATCTGGGAAAATTCTGAGAATAAAATAAAAATTCTGAGACAAAAACAGAATTCTTAGAAAATTCTAAATTCTAAGAAAATTCTAAATTCTAAGAAAATTCTGTGAAAGTAAAAAAATCTGTGAAAAATGTAAAATGGAACAAAAACTGAACTCCGAGGAAAAGTCGAAAATCTGAGGAAAGTACAAATTCGTATAAAGGGTAAACATTTTGAGAAAATAACGATGATGTTGACTATATTACAAAAAAAGAAATGTCTGTGAAATGTCAAAATTCTGAGAAAAAAAAACAGAATTCCGAGAAAAAGTCGAAAATCTGAGAAAAGTACAAATTCTTATAAAATTTCGAAAATTCTGAGAAAAAAGTGAATATTCTGAGAAAAAAAACAGAATTCTTAGAAAAGTCAAAATTCTGAGACATTTTTAATTCTAAGAAAATTCTAAAATCTGTGAGAAAAAAAAAGAATTCTGGAAAAAAAACTGAATTCCGAGAAAAAGTCGAAAATTGGAGAAAAGTACAAATTCTTATAAAAAGTCAGAATTCGGAGAAAATAAAGATGACGTTCACGATATAACAAAAAAAAAATTCCTTAAATGAAAATGTCCTTCCTCCTCTCTCCAGGTACGACGGGAACTCTCTGCTCAGCAGCATCGAGTGCTACGACCCCGTCATCGACTCCTGGGAGGTCGTGACCTCCATGGCGACGCAGCGCTGCGACGCCGGAGTGTGGTGCTGCGAGAGAAGTGAAGAAGAAGAAGAAGAAGAAGAAGAAGAAGAAGAAGAAAGTGTTAGTGTTTCCATGAGCACCGTGTTGTAAACATCCTAAACTGACAGCTTGAAACACAACATTTCAAGAAGAAGCAGCGAGAGCGGACAGACGGCAGCTAGCCTCTCTCACAGCGAACCCTCAGAGCCGCATGACTCTCCTCACCTGTGAGATTATTTTTTCAGTTTGTCTTCAAAGTGCAATATATTTCTACCCATGGAGAAGCTGCTACACGCCTTATGACCGGCCTGCATCAGACGTCCGTGTTGCCTCATCCATCTTTTTGTAACTGTTTTAGATTCTCTTTAATACAGAAGGTGTTGCTCTCAGATTATATATATATTTAGAGATTTTAGAAAAATGACTGAATTGTGCCAGTTGATTATTTTGTCCCTGAAGAAATCACAGAGTCAGAGCTGCATGTGATGATTTTATTTTATAAAGCTGTACATTAACCTTCACTGTTGCCTGAGGCGTGAATAAACTCACCGAGAAATTAAACCCTGAAACAACAAAGCGCTGAGTCGTCAATAACAACAACATTCATGACGAAGCAGTTTAAAGTCTCAGTCATCTAAATACTCCAAGTACTAACTCTGCAGAGTTATGTACATTATGTATACTCCCTCTGATGTTCAGGTGTATATCAGTATGTAGTGTCTCTACTTTAAAGAGTCCTCTCCTGCTGATGTTCAGGTGTATATCAGTATGTAGTGTCTCTACTTTAAAGAGTCCTCTCCTGCTGATGTTCAGGTGTATATCAGTATGTAGTGTCTCTACTTTAAAGAGTCCTCTCCTGCTGATGTTCAGGTGTATATCAGTATGTAGTGTCTCTACTTTAAAGAGTCCTCTCCTGCTGATGTTCAGGTTCATATCAGTATGTAGTGTCTCTACTTTAAAGAGTCCTCTCCTGCTGATGTTCAGGTGTATATCAGTATGTAGTGTCTCTACTTTAAAGAGTCCTCTCCTGCTGATGTTCAGGTGTATATCAGTATGTAGAGTCTCTACTTTAAAGAGTCCTCTCCTGCTGATGTTCAGGTGTATATCAGTATGTAGTGTCTCTACTTTAAAGAGTCCTCTCCTGCTGATGTTCAGGTGTATATCAGTATGTAGTGTCTCTACTTTAAAGAGTCCTCTCCTGCTGATGTTCAGGTGTATATCAGTATGTAGTGTCTCTACTTTAAAGAGTCCTCTCCTGCTGATGTTCAGGTGTATATCAGTATGTAGTGTCTCTACTTTAAAGAGTCCTCTCCTGCTGATGTTCAGGTGTATATCAGTATGTAGTGTCTCTACTTTAAAGAGTCCTCTGCTGATGTTCAGGTGTATATCAGTATGTAGTGTCTCTACTTTAAAGAGTCCTCTCCCGCTGATGTTCAGGTGTATATCAGTATGTAGTGTCTCTACTTTAAAGAGTCCTCTCCCGCTGATGTTCAGGTGTATATCAGTATGTAGTGTCTCTACTTTAAAGAGTCCTCTCCCGCTGATGTTCAGGTGTATATCAGTATACGAGACACAGCGAAACCCAGCCTGAAACACACACACACCCGCAGCCTGGCTGGGAGTTTGTGTGTGTGCTCAGGCTGAGTTCCGCGGTGTCTCGCTGTCTCACCGACCGAGTGTGTGTGTGTGTGAGGAAATCCGCGGATTGGTCCAAACGTAACCTTTTGCGGCCAATCTGCGGAGCCGTTACGTTAAGTTACGTCACTATACCCAAGAAGTAAACAATGGAAAAGAGAAATCTCCAACGAGGCGTTCTGGGGCAGCATAGACAGGTCTTTTCTGTGTTAGAGATTTACTCTCTACAGCAGCCAACCCCAATTAGCGGCCCACGAGAGGCAAATTCATGGCCCACGCTGATCTACTGGCATTCACTTGTTATAACATATTAATGAAATGTCCGCGGTTTCTCTTTATTTTGACCTCCGTCGACACTCGTAATTTAAACTTGAACCTTGACCTTATCACGTGCATATGCAAGACGTGCTTCGCGCGCTTGACTTACTCGTCACCACCTGGAAATATCGGCAAACACATATAAACAATAGCTCGCCAGCTAGCCGCCTGTCATCCAGCCCAGCGATTGACCAACATGACACTAACGGACCGTGGATCACTCAAACCCAGGATGGAATTCGCTAAGAAGAGGAAGGTAGACCAGGAGAACCGTCAGTTCAAAACTGACTGGACTGAGAAGTATTGTTTTTTTTTTACCGGACCACGCCAATGCTAAACCGACTTGTTTGATTTGCATGCAGAATGTAGCTGTAATCAAATCAGACAACCTGAAGCGGCACTTCACCTCTATTCATGCTGCCAGTTTTAATGCTAACTATCCAGAGAAATCCGACCAGCGCACACAAAAGATAGCAGGTTTGCTTGCATCATACAAGCACTCTGTTTCCACAATGTTGAAAACAACATCGGCACAAGAGAGCGCAACAGCTGCCTCATTGCACGTCTCTTGGACGCTCGCTCGAGCCAAGAAGCCGTTTGCTGATGCCGAGTTAATTAAACGGTGTGCGATAGACGTGGCTCGTGAAGTTGCCTCAGGATTGCCACAACAGAATACCGGCCCAACATCAGACAGGTTGCCTCATCCCGCCGCTCTCACTTCTCTCACTGATTGGTGAGTGAACAACATCAATTTATTTTTGCAATTTGTCAATTCTATTGTGGTATAATAATTATTAAGACAAAAATAACCATTTTATAGTTATATTTTATATATACATTAATTTCCTAAATAAAATGCTACGCAGCGTAATTAAAAACAAATGAATAAAATGAGAGCAAAAACCTTGGATAATGCAGGGCTTTTAACAACAGCTCACAAACTGGTCAAATTGAATACAACATTAAAATAATATATTAAAAATTAAATTAAAAAAAAACAATACTATTGTTATTTACAGCTTGATATTATTTGGTATTTAAAAATGTTAAAACTAATAATGCGGTGTATTTTGGTATGACATTATAAAAGTAACTAACTGAAACTCTCTCTCTGTCTTCCTGTCTCTCTCAGTGTGTGTTACAGTGTTTGCTGAATTGGATGTCGACCTGTCTGACTATTTGATCAGAGTTCAGTTTTTTATTTTTTGTATTGTTATGCCCCATCAGACCACGGCACAATCATTTGTATTTGTTAAAGCATTTATTTATTATTATTGTTAATAAATGTTTGATTTCGGTCTAATTTTGTTTCAAGGATGATTTTTCCTTTACTCTCAATTACTACTGCCACTACTACAACAATTATAATAGAGGTAACATCTGCACATAGTGTAAAACAACTTTTAGTGACACATAACATTTTGGCCCTTAGCTTGTCATGCTTGACAAAAATTGGCCCTTTGGTAAATATAATTGGGGAACCCTGCTCTACAGGGTGTACTTTGAGGGTTTGTGACTCTGCAGACCATTTACATGCAGAAAAAGCTACATAACACAAGGGGACGGGTGATAAGCAGAAAAGCATGGGACCTTTAAAAAAATCCTCCCGGGGTGCATGCCCCCGGACCCCCTAGAGGATTGAGGACCCCCTAGAGGATGTGAGGTCCACCCGCAAATAAAACAGGTTCACGTGGATAGGATACCAGATACATCTGCACACTCATCATATACATACTGTAGTGCCGATGAAAGGGAGTCGGAGGCGGTAGGTGTCACCACACTACACATCTTTCTTTGATTCTTTTTAACACCATAGTCCCTAATATATTTGTAGAAAGGCAGGAAATGGGATTCAAATCGAGAACATTTTTCATTGCGGAGGACCCCCTGTTGTGTGTGTGTGTGTGTGTGTGTGTGTGTGTCCCCACTTCTCAACCAGAGCTACTACACCCTTGACTGATGAGCTTGGTTTGTTTTCAGTGTCTTTCTAAACTATGATTATTATGATAACTGCATTAAAACATGAACTTTGAATACGTTATGCATGATCCGAGCGGTGTGTGCAGCTGTTATAGAAAAGCGACCAATCAGACTGCTCACCGGGTTATTTAAACAACGAGTCCCGGCGGCCCCTGAAGGTGTCACCTGAACGTATCCCTCCGCGTGTAAAGTGTAAACATTAGACAGCCTACAAAGAGCAGAACTGTTTCACAGAATATTCAATATTTCTTAAAACACGATGAGAGGAAGTACTAGTACTCGCAGTTAGAGGCTGTTTGTTGTTCTGCAGAGATGAAGAGGTGCTGAGGAGCAAGTTGAGCAACCATCATCATCATCATCATCAAAAACTAGTTCCTGCTTTAAAGATGCACATTTTCCTGTTTGTTCAACAAAGAACAGCTCAGGTTAGATTATCTACGAGGAGGGTGGAAAGTACTAAAGTATATTTAATCAACTACTGTATTTAAGTATACCTTTAAAGTACTTTACATGCATATTACTAGTTTATTTGACTTTATAATGCAGTATGTACATATACATTTATACTGGTGGAAGACCTTTTTAAAGTAGGAACACCTGACACTGTACTCGGTTAACCAAAAGTACATTACGTGTGTTGGAGAGAAACTCCCTCTGGAGGAACACAGGGATTTGAGTCTTTGCAGACCATTGACATGCACTAATAGAACTACAGGAGAGAGAGCCCACAGAGAGAAGAACAGGTACCAAAAGTTACACCTTTATATTATACTATGCATATGAACATCTTTTATGTTGACATTATACTACTGCGCTGTAAGTCTTATCTTTATCCACAATAACACAGTCATTAAAATGTAGTTATATTGGTGTAGAAGTATAGAGTTGCAAACAATGGAAAAACTGGAAAAATCAGCATGTATGCAAAATCAAGAAATATAAATATAGGTAAATATACAAAACAAATATTAAAAATACTACAAAAAAACATAAATTAGCTTATTATACAATTATGTACGATTTATCTAAATATAGAATATTTAAAAATAGAACGCCTGTGAAGTTTTGTGTAATTTTGTGCAGAAATGTGGAAAATTGTAACAGGGATGTGCAAACGTACGCAGTATTAGTTTCAAGTACCTACAATTAAATGTAAGTATATTGTAAGTAAGCATAGTACTTACACCACTGTGTATCTTGTATTTATATACATAAGAATGTATTGCACCACAACACTGATAAAAAAGCAAACCTATTTAAATGCAGTTTGTTATTAAGAAGCATTATTAACCTGAGGCATTGTACAGATGACACATCTATCTATTTTGTATTATGTATTTAAATCTTCAAATTACCTTATCAGATACATTTAGTGGATTAAATACTATATTTCCCTCTGATTATAGTGGCGTGGAAGTAGAAAGTAGAAAAAACATGTGAATACTGGAAATATTATTAAGAACTGAGGGGTGTCTACTTTTTTCAGCGGACGTGCTCACTGCCTTGGAACACTGTGCATGGATGTGTGTGTGTGGTGTGTGTGTGTGTGGTGTGTGTGTGTGTGTGTGGGTGTGTGTGTGTGTGTGTGTGTGTTTGTGAGTGTCGAAGTGTGTGTGTAAACTGCCTCCTCTCGTGCTGCTGACGACAGACTGCCATCGGGATTATAAAAAAAACTACAAATATAAAAACTCCTACAGGAGAACCGTGACCCTGCAGCGGGACTCCCTCTGTCACCTAGCCGGGTTCAGAGCTCTATTTACGGGGACGATATGAGCCAGCCTCGGCCGGACGAGTTCCAGCCTCCTCCGGAGTGCCCGGTGTTCGAGCCGAGCTGGGAGGAATTCAGAGACCCGTACTCCTTCATCAATAAGATCCGACCCATCGCGGAGAGAACCGGCATCTGTAAGGTCCGGCCGCCCCCGGTGAGTGTGTCTGATTCCCCGGTAACGGAGGGGCGAAATGTCGGTAGAAGGACCGGCTCAAGGAGAGGAGAAACGCTGTAGATTTAAAGGGACTCTCCAACATGGCGGACGTTCATTCTTTGTGCTGCTCACACACACAGAGGCTCTCAGTGGTGGGAAGTAACCAAGTACATGTACTCAAGTACTGGAGGATGTTATAAAAGGAAAATATTCCAAAAAAATACTAATCATTAAAAAAGAATAAGGAAAAGTAGTTACACAAAATATACATGTATAAAATATTCATAATATTCATTTTCACATTGTGTGTAATGCCTTGTTTACAGACAACAAATACCTAATTGGGATACAAATAATACATCTTTATGAAAATAAACTAAATCACTAATACACTTACAATGAATATTTAACAACTGCAGTAGTGAAGTACATCAATCAAGTTCTGTAAATATTATAATATATATTTTTTATGTGTCATTAAAAAAGAATAAGGACAAGTATTTACACCAAATATAAAAACACCTTACTACAATGAATATTTGACAACTGCAGTATATTATATTTTAAAGTGGAGGCAGGGATTTATATTATACATAACAATAATAATAATACATGTGATTTCTGGTGCTTTTCCTGGTGCTCAAAGCGCGTACATACATATATTTATGTGCTAAATATACTGAGATGAACCTGGGTCATAGTATTAAAAAAGAGCAATATGTTGTTGACATGATGTACATTTATGTAATTAGTGATGTAAAGTAAGTAGATTTACTCAGGTACTGCATTCTACAATAATTACTTAATAAAATAAAGGTAAACATTAAAACACACACGTATTCTCAGTAATAAAGACCTATATTCAGAGAAGTAAACATTATATCATATACAGAATAAAATAGAATACTCTCTGATTTACCATATACACATAGTGTAATAAAGAGGTTGTGCACAGTAGCTTATATAGTAAAGTATATCCTGTGAGGTAGGCTGCAGTATGTAGGTACTTGTACTTTAATTTAACATGTATTATTACTGTGTACTTCTACCCCACTACAGTTCAGAGGTACATGGTGTACTTCTACTCCACTACATGTCTTTAATCCCTTTAGTTACTTCACAGATCTGGATGAATGATGTGAAATATAACCAAGTCTTAAATCAGACTTTAGTTCCACCTGGAGTAAATCCTCAAGCTACCCTGCAGTATACAAAGTCATTCAAACTAGCTGCACCTTTACCAGCTTTGAGGACTTTCATGATCAATCATTATAAAACATATCATATATATTATTCTGAAAAGGAACAATCTGCACAGTGACTACTTTTACTGTCGCTACTTTCACTATATTTTGATGAGAATACTTTTCTACTTTTACTTGAGGAACATTTTGAATGCAGGACTTTCACTGTAACAGAGTATTCCTACACTCTGGTACTTCTACTTTTACTAAGTACAAGATCTGAGTACTTCTACTTTTACTCAAGTACAAGATCTGAGTACTTCTACTTTTACTCAAGTACAATATCTGAGTAGGCTACTTCTACTTTTACTGAAGTACAAGATCTGAGTACTTCTACTTTTAGTCAAGTACAATATCTGAGTACTTCTACTTCTACAATATCTGAGTACTTCTCCCATCTCTGCTAGGCTAGTTAGCTCCCGTTTGTGGCTATTTACACGCAGTTTTTTTGCCCCGTTTCATGTTTAATGTGTCTGATAAAGATGTGTTGGTGTATTTAAAGTGTAATACGGTGGTGTTTCTCCGTGTTGTCGGTAAACAAAGCCCCCGGGGCTCCGGTCATTGAGGCTAGGCTAACGTTAGCTCAACAACCAACCTGTCATTAAAACCTGAAGGAAGTTGAAGCCGGTTTTTATGAATGGGCGTAGTGGCCAAACGGTGGTACTACAACTACCGAGATGTCATTATGGACTTTTCCCATTGACTTACATGGGGGAAAGAGACGTCTGTAAATCAGCGTGTCATTTGTTTTAAAGCTAAATAAAATACCCAGCATGAACACTGTTACATCCCTTATTTAAATCATTAAGGTGTTAAAGTTTTAAAACGCGTTAAAAGATGAATCCAGAGTTATTTTCTCTATCGATTCATCTGACTGACAGAGAGCGGGGGATCGGAGGCGGGGCTTAAGAGGAAAACCCAACTGCGCATGCTCAATGGGCCCACGTTCGGGTAGTTTAAGGGCCATTCTGGGCTTCATGCACCACTGAGTAACTCTCATATAAACGGTGTTGTATTCAGCTCTCTTTATACAACCATGGTCATAATTCAGGACACAGCTTTGACATCTGTGCGGAGGGAAGACTTTCTCCTTCTTCAGCTTAAAATATGAAGATAAAAACATGGATTATACACATGAATTAACCCCTTTGGCCTTATTATTCAAATGTCAACACATCCCTGCAGTTGGGGTTGATTACGGTTTTTTTGTAGGAGAGCATCCTCACAAAGCACTTGCGTCCCTTCTCAGTTTCTACTAAATATATGAAGCTTTTATGTGTTTATCTCAATGGTTAACTTAATTAAATGCTCTTTTTAATGGTTTAATGTCACTGAAATGTGCCCTCGTGATGGGACTCAGGTTTATTTACATATACTCTTATTGTTATATTTGAAGATGTGGTTCAGCATGATATAGTAATAAATGACGTGTGTGTGTGAAGGTGAGGCAGTGTTCATGCTCGGGCCTGTATGTTGCAGGGTGTTGTCCTCCATGTTGGCTTTGTGGCAATCTGTGAGGGAGTCTTCCATCTGGCCCGTCTGTGTGTGCCAGGCAGCGGGGGAGGTGGGCTTCTCACTCTCAACAAGAAACTGAGATTAGGTCAATCTGTTGGGATGCTCGTACTGGGATTGACCTCCAAATTATGAACATAAATTACATTATTGGGATGTCTTTGTGGCACGAATTGGCTCCTGATGTCTGGTGTTAGGTCGGTTTTCCAATCAGCGAGGCTATGATGTGTTCAATGGAACCTGTAACATAATAATAGAACTATTTAACGACATTATGTTTGTGTCTTCTGCTGCCTTTTCTGTTTCTTAGTTGTTGTTGTTGTTGTTTACGCGTCTCTGCTTGTTCTTGTTTTGCTGTGTTCAGTATAGCTTGTTTGTACTGTATCATTATCATAAAATACTTAGACAATTAAAAGGTAAACAAGAAACTGAGATTAGGTCAATCTGTTGGGATGCTTGTTGGGATTCAACTCTAAATGATGAACATGGAGGTAGGGATGTGTGACCCACAATATTACAAACATGGTTGGACGGTTAGGCTCCTGATATTTGGATTTATGTCCGATGTTGGTTTGTGTTCGTTGTTCTCGCGTCCAGGAGGACGTTAAAATAAGAGACAATGTAGTCTCTGAAAAGGTTCAAAGTGGTACTTTAATTAAGTAACGTGGTAATGAAACAAACAGAGCGATACAGGGGACAACAGCTGTTGTCTCGAAGTTGGTCCGGTGGAAAGAGAGCGAGAACTAGAGATGGGTGAGTCCTGATTCATCCGGATCATTAACCCAGATCCTAGTAATGAGCTAGTCGTGACGAGTCGCCCCTCTCGATTAACCCGAGTCCTTTGAGTCCTACACCTGGTGACGTACAAATTAAAACTATAAATTGCGTCACTCGCTACCCTCCTTATAACATGTAAAATCACATTACAACGTACCCCAGTCCATCTGCCTAGCCTTTAGCAAGTAGGATAGCTGCCAGAAGTTATCGTTTGGCTCAGGGGACGCGGATCAGTGAAACTTCCTGCAGACTCGTGCGGACTCAGAGCCGTAACCGTAGCAGATCCAGAGATCCAGAGATCCAGGCAGACTCATCATGGACGAGTCAACAGCAGACTCAGATTCGCAAATCCTGACTCACTGAATCATGGGAACTTCCTTCACTTCCTGCAGACTCGTGAGTCGTGGGGACTCAGAGCCGTAACCGTATAGCAGATCCAGAGATCCAGACTCGTCATGCACGAGCATAGCCGCGGGAACTGGGAAGTCATTTTACTTAGGGGGTGCGGACAAAAGTTGGGAGAGATTTCAACAACAGTAACATGAAGTTTTTCAAATGTACACCATTCGCAGCCCCGCCTCCAGCACCCCTACTTCCCGCGGCTATTGTGCACGAGTCAACAGCAGACTCAGAGATTCGCAAATCCTGACTCACTGTGCAAAACATAGCAGACTCGTGCGGACTCAGAGCCGTAACCGTATAGCAGCAGATCCAGAGATCCAGCAGACTCGTCGTCATGCACGAGTCAACAGCAGACTCAGATTCGCCAAATTGCAAAATAACCCTTTTTTTTGTGATCAACATTTTTTATTAAAGCAAAAGACACTGTGTAGGGAGGTTAATGTAACGTTAGTTTAATATGCTTGTGAAATGCAATAACTTTTCGGTTTCACCGGTAGGATTTCTACGCTCTTGGTGCTGCTGACTCATATGACTCAAAGGACTCGTATGATCCGGATCTCTTCAATGACTGACTCAGAAGACTCCGAGTCTGTAAAAGGATCCGGATTTGCCATCTCTAGCGAGAACACGTTGTTTCTCCGTCTGTATCTGATTCAGGGCTCCTCCTTTCAATGGCGGCTGTGAAGTAGGGGTCCGCCCTCCTCTCTCTCCAATGTCCGATATCGTGCATAACAGAGGATTTAGACGTTGTGTCTTCATTGTATAACTCCACACGCCTTTTCTCCTCATACACTCATTCATGACTTTTTATTTAATGCATTTTAACGGCTGTAATCGATGTCAACGTAAAACCGGAAGTGGTCACTGTTGACAACGGCAACGCCTTTCCATACAGCTTTTCAAAGTAAGCTTAACCGGAACTGTTTTCAGAATAAAACTGTTTTAAGCTTACTGTGTTTAAGCTAAATGACGTCATTCAATATTGATTTTAATTCTTACACCGATTAGAGCAACTATGATTGAAGCACCTGAAGCAAAAACATAGTTATAGGTAAACAGCTTTTCAACTCACAGGGGTTGTTGTTGTTGATGCGTCTCTGCTTGTTCTTGTTTTGCTGATATAGCAGGTGTACATTTTCAACATGGCATCATTGAACTGTTGGGATTGTACTCCGATCCTCCAATATACTCAAAGTGCTTTATTCAAATGGCTTTGTGTGCTGCACTTTATCACAAAACGGTTGGACTTAAAGGATATATATCTGGTTTGAAGTCCAATTAGCTAGACTATAATGTGTTAAACGGACCTTTAACACAGAATATAATAATGAAACAGCATTATGTTATCTCACAGGGTTTGTGTGATTTCTGTTTCTTAGTTGTTGTTGTTTATGCGTCTCGGTATGTCTTGTATCAGTGTCATAACATATTAAGAAAATGAAAGGTAAGCTAGAAACTGGGTCGCGTTGGTGTTGGAGCCCTTTACACCACGCTGGGGGAGGGGACACTCAGATTCACGCTGTAAATACATGTGGAAAAACTACTGATAGTATTTAAGATTTTTGTCGTTAATTAACAAGAAATGTCTCACAATGTTACGAAACCTTAATATGAAGTCATAAATGAGGTTTACGTCACCATGCAAAGTGCTAAGATGAGATGGACCTTTATTCATCCCTGTGGGGAAATAAGGAGTGAAAGCAGAGTGAAAAACAGGACAGATGCACACGAGGTAAAACAAGTACACAACAAATGTAAATGATGTAGTAACTGTTGAGATATTTACATATTTGTGTTCGGATTGTTAGATATATTTAAATGTAAGTGTGCAAGCCGGTCGAAAAGCAAGACTGAGTCTGGGCAAACATGATCAGTCATTTCAATATGGAAATACATTTCGTTTTATTATTCCATATTAAACGCCTAGGATAATATGGAATAGTGGCTGTAACTTGCTCAGGGAACATAATATGCAGATTACATGTAATTTGGAAGCCTAAAACATCTAAATGCAGCTTTATAAATAATAAAAAAGAAAATTCCTATGATCCTGGCGGAGTAAACACTACATTTGTACTGGCGTTTTTGAAAAGTGCTGGTAAGTCAGCCATTATCACACAAAAAGTTAAGGTAAATGTGGACTTTAAATGAACCAGACTTGAACTTGAGGTTCTCCTGAATCAAATGAGGTAAGGCACTTGATGCTGAGTAATAGAGAAGGTTAGAAAAGGTTAGGAGAAACAAATAAATACAGGAGAGTCAGGCAGGCGAAAGCTTACTTAAAGGGGACCTATCATGCAAAATGCACTTTGTGATGTCTTTTATATATCACCAAGTGTCCCCGGTGTGTCCCCGGTGTGTCCCGGTGCGTCGGGGAACTCACGCAGCGTCAGAAAATAAAACCCTCTCTTTTCCTCCGTACCCAAATCTTTTAAAAACGTGTGTACAACGAGCGGATACAGATTCCATCCGAGCTGACGTCAAATCGGCAGCGGACCCACAGAAAGTTGCGATCAGAAACAATGCCTGACGTGTTTTGGACGTAATCTCGTCTTTGTTTACATTAGCAAGCCTCGCTAACACTCAGAGCTAACCTGTACTGTGGAGCACATGTGTTTAAAAAGCGAAATAAAAAAAAGGAACTCACCTTGTGATGAACCCGCAAGAGAAAAAGCATTTGAGCTCCATACTGTTTCAGAGATAATCCTTGATGTGGTTTAAACAGGATGGCGTTTTATCACAACCGAATTTAACTTTATCTCCGGTAGAATTCTGATCAGGCATTAGCTCCGCCTCCTCTTCTTTTTTTTATCAAGCTAAGGACCCACAATCTGCCTTTCTCTATCAGGGCTGCAAAAGAGGGGTTTGAGCAGTAAGAGGCATGGCTACAACGGGGGTCTGTTTGGAGAAAGAAACTTCACAGACATGTTTTGTCTGGCCCTACAATATATTTGTCAAATATAGCATGATAGGTCCACTTTAAATATCTTCACCTAAAATAATAGTTTTTCATTTTCTTTTCAAATTTATCTCAGAGAATATTCGAGTTTCCTGTAAATGTACAACTTTCCTCAAAAATGTGACAAATAAACTCCAGAAATGTGAAAATTGTCTGATATCAAAGTCACAAGATGACAAAAATGAACATGCATGACTTTTCCACGTTGGATTAATCACTCAAAAGTAATTGTCTTTCTAGTTCTTATTTACTCCCCGATACAAACCAACCTATATGAGTCTTTGTCCATATTCCCCCGGCTCTATAATATTATTTGTATATATCTCCAATGGTCCTGTTTACCCCTCTGTTGTCCTGTGTGCCGGCTGTGTTCAGTATTGATCTGATATTGATCCGTGTTATAGAGGAGAGCGTCTCTGTGTTCAATCAATCAATCAATCCTCAGCAGCTGCTCTCCAAACTATAACTTCACTTTGAAAACCTGCAACCACCACCTCCAGTTATCTGCTTTAATTAGCCTTTAGGACCGTCTTCAAAGTAATATACCTTATCGATATCCATGCTTCCTGTTGTTCTGACCTGTGTGTGTGTGTGTGTGTGTGTGTGTGTGTGTGTGTGTGTGTGTGTGTGTGTGTGTGTGTGTGTGTGTGTGTGTGTGTGTGTGTGTGTGTGTGTGTGTGTGTGTGGTGTGTGTGTGTGTGTGCAGGGTTGGCAGCCTCCGTTTGCTTGTGATGTCGACAGACTTCACTTCGTTCCTCGGATCCAGAGGCTCAACGAGCTGGAGGTGAGTTTAGTTATTTAAATTGATATATTCACTTTTTTCCTGTATTAAAAATATAGAAGATGTAATGAGTTAAAAGCCCATAAACATGACATTTGTTGATTTAAATATTCAAACTGATTATTGAGTGTATCACGTCTCCTTCCTCAGTGTGTTGGATGGTGTTTCCTCTTGTTTAGATTACTCTCAGCCCTGTTTTCTTATCTCTCCCCGGGATCGCCTCACTTTTCCTTATAAGCCTTCCTCTCGTTTGTTTCCCTGATTTCTGTGGCTGACTGTTTGCATTTCTCACATTATTTCCCAGGCGCAGACCAGAGTCAAACTCAACTTCCTCGACCAGATCGCCAAATTCTGGGACCTGCAGGGATGCGCCCTGAAGATCCCCCACGTGGAGAGGAAGATCCTGGATCTATACAAGCTGAACAAGGTGCATAATGCTCATTATATACTGAACATCGACCACATGCTGCACCAAAAGCTTTATTTATGACACTGACATTCAAACTTGGACCAATTTGAACGCTGCAGCTTTTTAGTTTCTGTTTGCATTGTTATTGTGTTAAACCTTGTATTTTTGCACAGTGTGAGATAAAAATCACACTTATATTATGAATATTACACTGTTAAAGGGGACCTATCATGCAAAATGCACTTTTTGACGTCTTTTCTACATCACCACGTGCCCCGGTGTGTCCCCGGTGTGTCCCCGGTGTGTCCCCGGTGTGTCCCCGGTGTGTCGGGGAACTCACGCAGCGTCAGGAAATAAAACCCTCTCTTTTCCTCCGTACCCAAATCTCTAAGAACGGGGGAACAACGGAGCTGATCCAGATTTGCGTCCGATATGACGTAATATCTGAAATGTGGACCCACGGCCCTATCAGAAACGTTGCTATCAGAAACAATGCCCGACTGTTTTGGACGTAATATGGTCGGTGTTTACATTAGCATCGCTAACACTCAGAGCTAACCTGTACTGGAGAGCATGTGTGTGAAGAAGCAGGAAATACAAAGGAACTCACCTTGTGGTATAACCGGCAAGAGAGAAAGCCTTAGAGCTCCGTACTGTTTCAAAGAATCCTTGATAATCCATGATATGGCGTTTCATCACGGCAGTATTTAGTTTAGACAGTAGCTGCCGGGTCCCGCATGAGCTCAGACCCCTCCTTTTTATTTTTATCAATTTCTTTTTTTTTAAAGCTTTATACCCGAATCAGCACTTTAGAAACAGGAAGTGAAATAGAGGGAGATGAGGCGTGGCTAGAATGGGTGATCTGTTTCGTATTTTGAGCAAAACACTTCATAGACATGGTTTTTATATATTTTTATGTATCTGAGACCTATGCTATTGCCTAAAAATAGCATGATAGGTGACCTTTAAGAGAGTTAGATTTCATTTAGTGGCCATAGGAGGGTTGCAGGTGTGTTTTATCAATTCATTTCCAATACCTCCAGAAGTCCAAATGTCAACATTTATTGAAAACAGGATAAATATAATGACTCTAAAATTCACAACATGTGTTTATCTCACTAAATAATCTGCTTCCATATTTGTTTGTTGTTGTTTAGCCTCAATGACAACATGTTTACTGCACTCACAAACAATGTGCTGTCCTGTTTGAGGCACTGACAAGTTATAGTCATTAAAGAACTTTGTTAAAAATGAGCATTTCTTTACGGGATTGTTTAATAAAAAGAATAACCCCACACAAAATCTTAAATGTACCACTAATATCATTTATACTCTTTTGTATATCTATGCTTGTATGACGGCATATTAGGTCCACACTGTATGGGGGTTTCAAAAATAACTCTGTTGCTATAGCTAGATGCTACTTTGTGAGATAGTAAGCTAACGTGTGTGTGTGTGTGTGTGTGTGTGTGTGTGTGTGTGTGTGTGTGTTGTGTGTGTGTGTGTGTGTGTGTGTGTGTGTGTGTGTGTGTGTGTGTGTGTGTGTGTGTGTGTGTGTGTGTGTGTGTGTGTGTGTGTGTGTGTGTGTGTGTGTGTGTGTGTGTGTGTGTGTGTGTGTGTGTGTGTGTGTGTGTGTGTGTGTGTGTGTGTGTGTGCAGCTGGTAGCCGAGGATGGAGGCTTCGATCTGGTCTGCACGGAGCGCCGCTGGACGAAGATAGCGATGACGATGGGTTTCGCTCCAGGTAAAGCGGTGGGCTCTCACCTGAGAGTTCACTACGAGAAGATCCTGTACCCCTACAACCTGTTCCAGAGCGGAGCACACCTGCTGGTGAGGAGGAGGAACAACACTCACATTTACATATTAAACATCTTTCTTATTAACAGAGGAGCGAGCTGACACACAGAGAACATTAGATCATGATCTGAGGGTTTGGAAAACGCAGAAATGTGCTCTAAGAAAGAGGATTTTATTGGCTGAAAACCTGAAGTCCTCCTCCAACAGAGCAACATGAATATATAGAGGACATAGAACAGATCAAACAGATCAAATAGTGCAAGAGAATGTCCCTCTCTGATCCGAGAGAATACCCTGTAAAAAGGTTCAACTCAAGACTCAGAGTAAACTCTCCTGGCTCCATATATATCATTTTTTATATCTACAGTTGCTAATTTTACTACAAATTCTTAAAATATTTTAAATGTAAAAATCCCTTCGTAGTGTCGTCATAAAAAACTGCATGAATACACAAATTACTGAGGAAGAAATCTGAATATTGTGGAGGTTTTTAAAGTGAACGTGCCACTTTGAATCTATAACAGCACAACATCTCACATTGAGGATATAAAATCCCTTCATTTCTTTACAGAAGAAAATCTCACGAATTATCAAAATGTCAAACAATCTCCTTCCTAATTTGTGTTTTTGTTTTATTAAAAAAACCTCATGAAATGACAAATGCTATGAGGATAAGAATCAGAAAGAGAAAACCCACAAAAAATCTTAAATTTACGACTAAAATCATTTATATTCTCACCTAAATCTATGCCTGTATGATGGTATATTTCTATGAGACAATAAACCCCCTCCTCGGCTCTGCACATATAATTTATTTTATACCTGTAATGGCCCTTTATATTGGCCTGTATATTGCATTATTGAACGTTCACTCATAAACAAAAATCTCAACATACAATCAGAGATGAAGAAAGCATCATTTTAGGCCCCGTCCACACGGAGACGAAACGGAGACGAAAACGAACCGAATTCGATATCAAAAAAGTCTTCCGTCCACACGAGACCGCTCGACCCGCTGGAGACGCTGTAGTACATATGCCGGGCCTGTAAGTGGCGCTGTACTTCCGCCACAAAATACACCAAAAGCAGCGAATAAGACCCCCCGAGCATGGTTGCCATGGTTGCCTGGTTGCCATGGTTGCCTGGTTGCCCTTCTGGTTATTCTCCGCGGTGGATTTAGCATCATGTAGTTCATGTAGTTCTTCATGTCCTCTTGTTGCTGATGGCTGTGGTCGAGGAGCTGTAGATTTTGCACTAACATCTGTATCACGGTCAGTAGCGTCTGGAGCACGAACACAACCCTGTGATCCGCCATTGTTGTTGTTGTTGTTGGCGAAACACATCAGCAGTGACGCGGGGGTGAGCAGGAGAGGTGGGGAGAGGCGGGGCTATGATCATATAGGGCAGGGGTGCCCACACTTTTTCAGCTTGGGAGCTACTTTAAAAGGACCAAGCCCAAATGATCTACCTACAGGACCGCCCCTGCCCAATCTGTGAGCGGGGGGGGGGGGGGGGGGTGCTAGTGGACTAAAGGGCGGATAAACTGTGGCTAATAGTGCGCCGCATTTGCGCTTCAGATGAGGAGGTAAGGCCCCCTCATAACTGCATGAACCCGTATGGCACAATACAACTCAGACTGGCTTACCTGTACGTCAATCAAGTGGCAAATGCCATACTAAGGATGGATGATAGAATAACTTTTAAAAAAAAATAAAAAAATGTAATGTTTTTTTTTTTTTTCTTCTTCTTTTTTTTGTATGCCATGCGATCTACCCACACTATCCTTGCGATCGACCGGTCGATCGCGATCGACGTATTGGGCACCCCTGATATAGGGCGTACACACGGATCCGTAAGCGTTTCGTCTCCAGACCTACCCACTTTGGGAGCTGTTATCAAAGGGTATCGTTTGAGGGCTCCATGTCCGCGGCTCCGTGTCGGCCTCGTGTGGACGAACCGTCTGTACGATAAAGAACTGTAGCGGATACAACCCGTTACGTCTCCGTGTGGACGGGGCCTTAGATGTGATGCCAAAGGCGTGTAAATGTTAGCTTTACTC
>JAAKFY010000002.1:39699223-39743403 GCA_011823955.1 Dissostichus mawsoni
TTGACAGTCTGCTCTAACGGGACAATATTAAAGTCAGAGAAGGTGGAACATAATAATGATATTGAAACATGTTGATGGTAATGTTTACAGGCAGACATTTGAGCCTGGGATATTAACTGATAAAACACAGCCTTTTAGACGCGTACAGCGACATGACGCTGTGTTATAAACCCTCTGTCACATGTTTGTATTCTGCGTGTAAATGCTTAAACCGGAGGCGTTAAAGTGGAATATATTTCCTGTTGACGTTCTTATTAAAGCGTACGCTCTGTGATGCTGTTGGTCACCTTTTCTCCGGTTGTCTTGCAGAAAAAGAGATTCCGTCCCAGTGAAACAGGAGCCCGTGGAAATGAAAGAGCCGATCATTGAGGACAAATCAAAGTCCCGATACAAGAAACCCCCTCCAGTCCTCCCCAGTCCAGTGAGTACCAACTCTAATGTACCTGCATGTCGTGAGGTCATGTGACCGTGCTGTAGTTCCTTTATAGCCCAACATTAGCCCCCTTTAGCTTAGCGTGGTGACGTGAAGTCATGTGACCGTGCTGTAGTTCCTTTATAGCCCAACATTAGCCACCTTTAGCTTAGCGGTGGTGACGTGAAGTCATGTGACCGTGCTGTAGTTCCTTTATAGCCCAACATTAGCCACCTTTAGCTTAGCGATGGTGACGTGAAGTCATGTGACCGTGCTGTAGTTCCTTTATAGCCAACATTAGCCACTTTAGCTTAGCGGTGGTGACGTGAAGTCATGTGACCGTGCTGTAGTTCCTTTATAGCCAACATTAGCCACCTTTAGCTTAGCGGTGGTGACGTGAAGTCATGTGACCGTGCTGTAGTTCCTTTATAGCCCAACATTAGCCACCTTTAGCTTAGCGATGGTGACGTGAAGTCATGTGACCGTGCTGTAGTTCCTTTATAGCCCAACATTAGCCTCCTTTAGCTTAGCGGTGGTGACGTGAAGTCATGTGACCGTGCTGTAGTTCCTTTATAGCCCAACATTAGCCACCTTTAGCTTAGCGGTGGTGACGTGAAGTCATGTGACCGTGCTGTAGTTCCTTTATAGCCCAACATTAGCCACCTTTAGCTTAGCGTGGTGACGTGAAGTCATGTGACCGTGCTGTAGTTCCTTTATAGCCCAACATTAGCCACCTTTAGCTTAGCGGTGGTGACGTGAAGTCATGTGACCGTGCTGTAGTTCCTTTATAGCCCAACATTAGCCACCTTTAGCTTAGCGGTGGTGACGTGAAGTCATGTGACCGCGCTGTAGTTCCTTTATAGCCCAAACATTAGCCACCTTTAGCTTAGCGGTGGTGACGTGAAGTCATGTGACCGTGCTGTAGTTCCTTTATAGCCCAACATTAGCATCCTTTAGCTTAGCGGTGGTGGTGACGTGAAGTCATGTGACCGTGCTGTAGTTCCTTTATAGCCCAACATTAGCATCCTTTAGCTTAGCGGTGGTGACGTGAAGTCATGTGACCGTGCTGTAGTTCCTTTATAGCCCAACATTAGCATCCTTTAGCTTAGCGGTGGTGACGTGAAGTCATGTGACGTTGCTGTAGTTCCTTTATAGCCCAACATTAGCCACCTTAGCTTAGCGGTGGTGAGGTGAAGTCATGTGACCGTGCTGTAGTTCCTTTATAGCCCAACATTAGCCTCCTTTAGCTTAGCGGTGGTGACGTGAAGTCATGTGACTGTGCTGTAGTTCCTTTATAGCCCAACATTAGCTCCTTTAGCTTAGCGGTGGTGACGTGAAGTCATGTGACCGTGCTGTAGTTCCTTTATAGCCCAACATTAGCCGCCTTTAGCTTAGCGGTAGTGACGTGAAGTCATGTGACCGTGGTATTCCTTTATAGCCCAACATTAGCCACCTTTAGCTTAGCGGTGGTGACGTGAAGTCATGTGACCGTGCTGTAGTTCCTTTATAGCCCAACATTAGCCACCTTTAGCTTAGCGGTGGTGACGTGAAGTCATGTGACCGTGCTGTAGTTCCTTTATAGCCTAACATTAGCCGCCTTTAGCTTAGCGGTGGTGACGTGAAGTCATGTGACCGTGCTGTAGTTCCTTTATAGCCCAACATTAGCCACCTTTAGCTTAGCGGTGGTGACGTGAAGTCATGTGACCGTGCTGTAGTTCCTTTATAGCCCAACATTAGCTGCCTTTAGCTTAGCGGTGGTGACGTGAAGTCATGTGACCGTGCTGTAGTTCCTTTATAGCCCAACATTAGCCTCCTTTAGCTTAGCGGTGGTGACGTGAAGTCATGTGACCGTGCTGTAGTTCCTTTATAGCCCAACATTAGCCACCTTTAGCTTAGCGGTGGTGACGTGAAGTCATGGACCATGCTGTAGTTCCTTTATAGCCCAACATTAGCCTCCTTTAGCTTAGCGGTGGTGACGTGAAGTCATGTGACCGTGCTGTAGTTCCTTTATAGCCCAACATTAGCCACCTTTAGCTTAGCGGTGGTGACGTGAAGTCATGTGACCGTGCTGTAGTTCCTTTATAGCCCAACATTAGCCACCTTTAGCTTAGCGGTGGTGACGTGAAGTCATGTGACCGTGCTGTAGTTCCTTTATAGCCAACATTAGCCACCTTTAGCTTAGCGGTGGTCACGTGAAGTCATGTGACCATGCTGTAGTTCCTTTATAGCCCAACATTAGCCCCCTTTAGCTTAGCGGTGGTGAGGTGAAGTCATGTGACCGTGCTGTAGTTCCTTTATAGCCCAACATTAGCCCCTTTAGCTTAGCGGTGGTGACGTGAAGTCATGTGACCGTGCTGTAGTTCCCAATGTTAGCTTTTACTTCAGAAATCATAAAGTGGGGTTAATATGTGGAGATTATTCTGCTGAACTAAGCGTCTAAGTATCATAAAAGATTTGAGATTCTTTTCTGACATAATCCAAAATCACATGGAGACATCCCATGGACGAGGGAGATGCTGCCTTCAGGGTCATCCTGTAAAAGCCCCTCTCTAATGCTGGTCTCTTCAGCCGGCCCTGGCTCTCCCCCTCTGTGCTGCAGGTGGACTGGTGATCTGTCTGGTGTGTGGCAGCGGGGGGATGAAGAGCGCCTCCTGCTGTGCGACGGCTGCGATGACAGCTATCACGTTCTGCCTCATCCCCCCCCTGCCAGAAATCCCCAAAGGAGACTGGAGGTGCCCAAGTGCCTCGCTCAGGTGAGGAGGAGCATGTGATTAATGAGCTGGGCAAGATATCAAAACTAGTCTACACCTTTAAAAATAAGACCATTGTGGGTTAGGAGAGTTTAGGAGGGAGCAATAATCCCAGGAAAGACTCAGAGATTAAAGTCCGACATTTTTAAAGTCATACATTTGCCAGAAAAACGTCGACCTCTCCTTTTACTCAAGTACAACATCTGAGTAGTAAATAAAGTACTTGTATTCGTCCCAAAGAGGGGAAATGTGCATAGTTACAGCAAAGAGACGATAATGACAGAGACTAATTAAAAAACAGTATTCAGTAAATCGGCATGCACACATATTAAACATTTTAAATGAAATAATAATGACTCATTCCAGGTGTAACAGTGCAAGTAGAAGGTAGTGAGGTATCTGCAGGAGGATGGTGATAAAGTGTCATATTGCAGGTGTTGGGTCGTGCAAAGGGAAAAGCAGCCAGTAGCAGAATGTAAACTACGAGAAATAAACAATATATAAATAAACAATCTGATAAATCTATTCTTTAAACTTGATATTATGTGATTGCATTTAGTAACAGTTAAGATGTGGTGAGAAAGGCTTCAGGTACCTTTCAGAAGTGCTATGATTTCACTCAGAATACAGAGAACACATTCAATATATTCATCTAATGATAATGTTTCCCTGCAGGAATGCAACAAACCTCACGAGGCGTTCGGCTTCGAGCAGGCGTACAGAGACTACTCTCTGAGAGCCTTCGGACAAATGGCCGACGCTTTCAAATCGGATTACTTCAACATGCCGGTTCATGTGAGTACAAACAGTTCATAATGACCAGAGGAGTAGAAAGTACAGGGATTTGTGTTCAACATGTAAGAAGTCAAAGTAAAAAGTAGTCAGAAGAATAAGTAGTGGAGTAAAGTACTGATACCAGAAACATGTACTTAAGTACAGTAACGAAGTATTTGTACTCCAATACTTCCCACCTCTGTTTATATATATATATATTTATGCCGTCTCGTCCCAGATGGTTCCCACGGAGCTGGTGGAGAAGGAGTTCTGGCGTCTGGTGGGAGCGATCGAGGAGGACGTGACCGTGGAGTACGGAGCGGACATCGCCTCCAAAGAGTTCGCAGCGGGTTCCCGATCCCCAACGGGAGGTTCAAGGTCTCCCCGGAGGACGAGGTGAACACAAGGGAAACCACAGAGAAGTCTTTGAGAAGCAGTGAAGTCAATCGGGAGTAGTGTTGGTGATAGTTTGGATGTCTGCAGCTTCAGAAAGGACGCAGATATAAAAACCCAAATGTTCCTCATGAAGAAACATCTCCAGCAACAACACATGCAGCATTTAGAGAACATTCAGCAACTTGAGGAGACATGGCAGCGTTTACTAAAAGCTGCAGAACCAAACGCTGCAACGTAGCTAACGTAGCCATTTCAGATATACTGACCGATAGCAGACACTGTCCCTACCTTACAGCAGCTCAAAGTCAAAGTCAACTTTACTATCAATCTTTCAGTTTGTGTTTACAGAGAGATCGAAATACCGTTTCCCACAATCCCCAATACAAAATAATAAAAATGGGTGTGTGTGTGTGTGTGTGTGTGGTGTGTGTGTTGTGGTTGCATGCGTGTTGTGTGTTGTGTGTGTGTGTGTGTTTGTGCGTGCGTGTGTGCGTGCGTGTGTGCGTGTGTGTGTGCGTGTGCATGCGTGTGTGTGTGGTGTGGTTTTGTGTGTTTGTGCGGCGTGTGTGCGTGCGTGCGTGTTGGTGTTGGTGTGTGTGTGTGTGTGTGTGTGTGTGCGCGTGCGTGCGTGTGTTTTGTGCGTGTGTGTGTGTGTGTGTGTGCGCGTGCGTGTGTTGTGCGTGTGTGTGTGTGTGTGTGTGTGTGTGTGTGTGTGTGTGTGTGTGGTGGTGGTGTGTGCGTGTGTGTGTGTGTTGTGTGGTGTGTGCAGAAGTACCTGCAGTGCGGCTGGAACCTGAACAACCTGGCGATGATGAACCCCTCGGTGCTGACCCACGTGACGGCTGATATCTGCGGCATGACGCTGCCCTGGCTCTACGTCGGGATGTGCTTCTCCTCCTTCTGCTGGCACATCGAGGACCACTGGAGCTACTCCATCAACTACCTGCACTGGTACACACACACACACACACACACACACACACACACACACACACACACACACACACACACACACACACATTATTAACATGCTGTTGGGAAAGTAATATTTACCCAACTACTGAACCTTAGTTCAAATGTATTTATGTACTTCAAGTAAGTTTACTTCACAATTAGTACATTTAATTTATATTTTAAAGTACTAACTGTTTATGCACAATCAATACTTTTACTTGAAGCTGATGTATAAAGAGAGAGTCTCTTTCCACAGAGGGGACACATGTTGATGTAGAAGAGACACGTGTCCCCTCTGTGTAAAGAGAGAGTCTCTTTCCACAGAGGGGACACATGTTGATGTAGAAGAGACACGTGTCCCCTCTGTGGAAAGAGAGAGTCTCTTTCCAAAGAGGGGACACATGTTGATGTAGAAGAGACACGTGTCCCCTCTGTGGAAAGAGAGAGTCTCTTTACACAGAGGGGACACATGTTGATGTAGAAGAGACACGTGTCCCCTCTGTGTAAAGAGAGAGTCTCTTTACACAGAGGGGACACATGTTGATGTAGAAGAGACACGTGTCCCCTCTGTGTAAAGAGAGAGTCTCTTTCCACAGAGGGGACACATGGTGATGTAGAAGAGACACGTGTCCCCTCTGTGTAAAGAGAGAGTCTCTTTAAACAGAGGGGACACATGTTGATGTAGAAGAGACACGTGTCCCCTCTGTGTAAAGAGAGAGTCTCTTTCCACAGAGGGGACACATGGTGATGTAGAAGAGACACGTGTCCCCTCTGTGCAGGGACGTGCACAGGTACGGGCTAATGTTGCCCGGGCAACGGCCCTTTTGCCATTTTTGTCTGACCTGCCCCTCTGGAGAGAGCAAGAGGTTTATGTTTTGTCTGTTGTGGTCGAATCAACATGATAAGCCCACAATTAGTATTGTAGCGTCTCGCTGCGATAAAACACACCTTGTCAGCGCTGTCCTCTGCCTCCAGTCACGTGACTTTGTTTACAATCTGACAGCTGGAAGCAAAGGACAGCCCTCCGGCCTCATATGGCTATGGTGATCACACCAAATGCCTGCCTGGCGTTAGAGTATAGGGGACAAACCAGGGGACTTTACTTCCTCTTGACACCGTCGGTTATTTACAAAAACACACCTAAATATACTTGTTATTGTGCTTCTGTCTTTCTGTGTCTTTTACTCTGCTCCGTAAACTCCCTCAACGGGGCCGCTCTCTCTCTTTTCTTGATCGCCCTCTCACAGGAGAACACTTCACTGTCTCGCTTCATTGTAGGATTTCTGCCATGTCTCTACTTTAGTTTGACCATCTCTGTTATTAAGTTTGGAATACTAAATAAATAAGTAATGAGATACCTTACTGTTACTGCGCTCATAAAGAATGATAAGAATGATGCGTATTGAACTGGTTTCCTTAATTAGTGAGTTTATTTAAGGTAATTATAGAAGCCCTATTTTATCAGTGTGTCTGCACAGCAGTTACAATGGTCAAACTACATTAAACAGAATTGTCCCCATTGTTTCTTTAATAGTTTCTATCATTAGATATTTTAATGAGATATGGACCGCACAACTAAAAATGGGCCTGAATAACGAATCTAGCAGTTGGACATAAAAGTCAACTGAGCGTCACTTGCAATGACAGTGTTGTGTTTTTATTTTATGAACCTTTTACATTAAAAACAAGTTAGAATTTTCAAAAGGTCTTGTGTTTTTTTCCGGGGGGGGGGGGGAGGCCCTTTTTCCAGTTTAGAGACATGTGTCCCCTCTAAAGAGAGAGTCTCTTTACACGAGGGGACACATGTTGATGTAGAAGAGACATGTGTCCCCTCTGTGTAAAGAGAGAGTCTCTTTCCACAGAGGGGACACGTGTTGATGTAGAAGAGACATGAAGAAGAGGGGACATGTTGATGTAGAAGAGACATGTGTCCCTCTGTGTAGAGAGAGAGTCTCTCTACACAGAGGGGACACATGTTGATGTAGAAGAGACGTGAAGAAGAGGATTCATAATAGGTGACCTTTAAAGATGTTTCGTAGGGTAGTCATAGAAGGGTTTTGAATGCAGGTCTAACAGAGTATTTTCACAACATGTTACGTGTCCTTTACCTTCAGTAATACGTCTTTCTTCAGGTCTAGTGTCAGTGTCTTCTCTCCAGCGTGTTAACGCCCCTCTCTCCTCAGGGGCGAGCCGAAGACGTGGTACGGGGCCCCGGGCTTCGCAGCGGAGCAGCTGGAGGAGGTGATGAGGAAACTGGCTCCAGAGCTGTTTGAGTCTCAGCCTGACCTGCTGCACCAGCTGGTCACCATCATGAACCCTAACACCCTCATGGCCCACGGGGTGCCCGTACGTACACACACACACACACACACACACACACACAGACAGACAGACAGACAGGACAGACAGACAGACAGACAGACAGACAGACAGACAGACAGACAGACAGACAGACAGACGACAGACAGACAGACAGACAGACAGACAGACAGACAGACACACACACACACACACACACACACACAGACACACACAGACACACACACACACACACACACACACACACACACACACAACACACACCACACAAACACACACACACACACACACACACACTGTCCGGCAGTGGCTCAGTCAGTAGGGGCTTGGACTGGGAGCTGTAGGGTCGCCGGTTCAAGTCCCGACCAGACCTAAATATGGAGTGTGGACTGCTACTTGGAGAGGTCCCAGTTCACCTCCTCCCCTGCCGTGGTGCCCTTGAGCAAGGCACCGGACAACCCACTAAGTATGACCTAAGCCGAACACTTTAAAAATCAAGCGTCTGAACCGTGTGATAATGTTCTTTTCTCTCCGCCTCAGATCTACAGGACCAACCAGTGTGCGGGGGAGTTCGTCATCACGTTTCCTCGAGCGTACCACAGCGGATTCAATCAGGGATTCAACTTCGCAGAGGCCGTCAACTTCTGCACCGTGGACTGGGTACGCATCAGTGTGTAGAAGTCTGCAAAAACTTCCTGTTGTTGTGTTTTCCTGCAAGTAAAACTAACCCTGCATCCCTTCTGCAGTCTGTGTACTTTACCATCAATATGTATCCGTTTCTGTATCTGTTCCTTCATATGTTCCTTAAAGATGCTTGTTACTAATGCTGTGATTAAGAGAGTTGCATTTCAATTGCTTCCTTTAACATAATTGCATAAAACTGCCGCTCCTGCATCAGAGGAGTAACTCTTCTCCTGCTCCCCCTGCCCCTCAGATGCCTCTGGGCCGGCGCTGTGTGGACCACTACCGCCTTCTGCACCGCTACAACGTCTTCTCCCACGATGAGATGGTGTGCAACATGGCGTCCAAAGCAGGGACGCTGGACGTGGTCCTGGCCTCGGCCGTCCATAAAGACATGATGTCCATGATCCGAGAGGAGCAGGAGCTCAGGGACAAGGTCAAGAAGATGGTAGGACAAGAAGAAGTACTCCCTGATACCACAATAGCCTTATGTACTGTGTATTATGTCGAGTTTCTGTCATTCCTTTATGAGTTGATACACTGATCAAAATCTTTTTATTGCGTTTGTCATTTAGAAATGGAAAGTGAAATACGTGCATACAAATGAGACAGTGGTCTGCACTGAATGTAAAGAGAAACAGAAATAACGAAAAACACACAATAACAACGACTAAGTAATCCCTACATTCACTGCCAGTGAGCCTCATACACACGAATATTCACCAGGAACATTGTTAAATGAATATATATACATGTAATACATATGCACATACATACATGCAACATACACATCTACTGTATACACACACACATACATATGCTGCAGATAGGCTATACCAACAGCAGATCGTTTTAAAGAGTGTGGAATGAATTTAAAAAGGTTCCCAGGCTTCCTGACATTTCCTGTTTGAGTATAGAAGTGAATATCTGATCTTTTCAAGTTTCATGCAGGACATATCGTCCTTCAACCACTGAGAGTGAGTGGGCGGGACACTGTCCCTCCACTTAAGCTGGATGGCAGTTGATACACTGTTAAAGACAGGATGTGCAACACATGGGTGCCCGGGTTCAATTCGTACCCGTCCCTTTTTCTACGTTGTTTTAGTGAAACTCCCAGGCTGTCCTTACACATGTTAGACAGAGACGGTATACTTCATTTAACCACCTTTGTAGGCAGGGCCGGCCCTGACCAATTTGCTGCCCTAGGCAAGATTTTAGCTGGCCCCCCCCCCCCCCCCCCCCCCCCCCCCGAAAATGCAGACACTCACTATGACTCGCGCATGCATGCACGTGCACGGTGTGGCATGACCACCAAAACAGAAAGATTTGGACAAAGATGTGTGCACATGTATTTAGTTTCCTATCCATGTGAACATGATTTAAGTTGGGGGGGACCTAACATCCTCTAGGGGGGTCCTCACCTCCTCTAGGGGGTCCTCACCTCCTCTAGGGGGGACCTAACCTCTCTAGGGGGGTCCGGGGGCATGCTCCCCGGGAAGATTTTTTTTTAGATGTTGAAGTTAAAAGCATCATCTGGTGCACTTTGAGAGCAACATGGAGAGATCTATGGATTCATCTCTCAACACCAGATGAAACAGAACTGGAAGCAGATTTTCTTTTTCTTTATGGATATTTTACAGATCACTCTCCTTTCAAACTGAATTCTTGTTTATTAATAACAACTTTTTCTACTGTCATATAGTATTTTATACAATAAGAGAATAGATGAAAATCTATTCTCTTATTTTTTTTATAACTATAATGATCATATAAAGGTGTGCCTTTACCTCACTGAGCTGAGGTTATCAGAGCCGCTCAGTCTGTCAGGAGAGAGCTCTCTAAAGCTCCCCCCCCCCCCGCGGCCGCTTACACAGTCAATTCCAATGTTAATAAAAGCTGTAACGTTTTTTGGGAGTTTGATTTCTTTTTAAATTAACACTAATACAAAATGAAAACCTATAATTGCACTAAAACCATTATTTCAAAAAAAGAACTATTTCACATAAACCTCTGGTTTTTACTGGGGCTGGGGCAGTTCAACTTGATTTTGGGGGGGGGGTGCGCCATAGTTTATGGGCGCTGTACGCAATATAGGCGTAGTTCTGTTAGTATAAGATAATAAGATGTACTTTGTTGATCCAAAATCGGGAAATTGTGTTGTTATGAAATTAATACATTTTTTCTTTTTAAATTTCTAACTTTATTTATTTATTTTTTTCTCCCAATTTTTGGCGCCCCCCATGGATGGATGCGCCCTTAGCATTCGCCTATACTGCCTATGCCAAGGGCCGGCCCTGTTTGTAGGAACCACATGTAAGGTCTCTCTTCTTTATGTAGAAGACAGTTGAGAGCATTTCCCCAGTTACAATGAAATATACTTGCAGTACAGGGAACGGTAAACATTGAAACCCTGCCCTTCTCATTGACCTCTCTTTTCTCTGATGTGCATATGATGTGGTATTTGTCCTCATGGCCCTCGTCTCGCAGCCTTTTCCCTTGTTCCTCCTACCTCTGAATCACCTGTGTCTCTCTCTCTCCACAGGGGGTGTCTCTCTGCAGGGAGGCCAGGTACGACCACCTGCAGGATGACGAGCGTCAGTGCTCTCGCTGCCGGACCACCTGCTTCCTGTCGGCTCTCACCTGTCCCTGCAGCCCGGGGGTCCTGGTCTGCCTGCACCACGTCTCACACCTGTGCAGCTGCCCCTCTCCAGATACACGCTCAAGTGAGAACCAGAGCCTTGACCCCCTTTAATTCAGATCCTCTGGTGTTAAAACATAGCCAGACTTAGATCATTCTTCTCGAGATTGAGAAAACCCCTGTGTCTTTGTGCGGGGGGCGGGGCCTCACTCTCTGTCTCTCTCTCGCTCTCTCTGTGTGCTGGGGGCGGGGCCTCTCTCTCTCTCTCTCTCTCTCTGTGTGTGGGGCGGGCCTCTCTCTCTCTCTCTCTCTCTCTCTCTCTCTCTCTCTCTCTCTCTCTCTCTCTGTGCGGAAATGACTAAAACGAATAACTATTTTCGTCTAAAGACTAAGACTAAATCAAAAATAGCTGCCAAAATTAACACCGCTCTCAAGTGAGAACCAGAGCCTTGACCCCCTCTAATTTGTTACAAAAAGCCCGTAGATGTTATAACACTGGGATAGATCAGAGCACATCAATGATCTGTGTCTTAATATTACTATTTGTCTCCACCTGTGCAGTTTCAGGTACTCTCTGGACGACCTGCTCCCCATGATGGAGGCGGTGAAACATCGCGCTCAGATGTACGATGACTGGGCTTCAAACGTCTCAGAGACTCTGGAGGCCAAGCTGGAGAAGAAGAAAGGTGAGCAGGGTTAGGGTTAGGGGTTAGGGGTTAGCAGCAGCAGCACGTCACTAAATAAGAGCGGTATCTTCAGATCAATCAATCAATCAATCAATCAATCAATCAATCAATGTTTATTTATATAGCCCAATATCACAAATGTTACATTTGTCTCAGTGGACTTCACAGTTTGTACAGAATATCAGTATGACAATACGACCCCCTCTGTCCTGAGACCCTCACATCGTACAAGGAAACACTTCCAGAGAAAAACCCACAGTTTAAAGGGAAAATGGGAGAAACCTCAGGGAGAGCAACAGAGGAGGGATCCCTCTCCCAGGACGGACAGACGTGCAATAGATGCCGTGTGTAAATCAAAGAGATAATACATTTTACAGCATAGGTAGACCAAATGTTTGGAAATGCATGTGTCTATAATAAGAAGATGAATCCACGAGGATGTCAACAATCCTGTGGGAGCCATCAGGAAGTAGTATGATGAGAGTCAGGCAGGACCGCAGAGACAGGTTCAGCCACGACTCCAAGTCCAGGACTCAGGATAGAGGATCCAGGACACAGGACTCAGGATAGAGGATCCAGGACACAGGACCGCAGCAAACAGGATCAGCCACGACTCAGGATCAGCCTCGACTCAGGATCCCGGCGTAGATATAGACACCAAAAAGAAATTTGGGGGAAGCTGGGTTAATGGGAACATGAGAGTACACAGGTACAGACAGACAGAAGGAAGAAGTAAGGTGTCCCCCGACAGTCCAAGCCTATAGCAGCTAAACTAACGTGTCTACGTACATGCACTCCCTTAGGATAGGTTGAGGGAAAGGGGTAGCAAGCATTAAGAGCATGACTGCGTGATACACAAACCACTGCCACCCTCCGAGGCTTTATTGGATGGATGTGTAACTGTTAGAGCCATTTTCCTTTCATCATTATGGTTTGAATGTTTGTCTGATTAATATATATATAGGATTTAGAGTAAACTCTTAACTGCTTGTTTTTGTTTCACACTACGGAATAAAATATGTTAATTTAAGTCTCACTTATTTGCTGTCTAATGTGCGCTGTCGGGTATGATGTGCACGTGCTCTATATGGCATGACAATGGTACACAGCTGAGTGTGTGATTAGACGGGAGGCGGTATAGTCTTTTGACCGTGTTCTTTTTGTTCCCTTTTGATACGGAGAACTTGTAGTTACTTTGAAGCCAGGAAGTGTGTCTTCATGTTTGTACGCCGCCTTGATCATTGAATAAATCTGATGTGTTTCAACGCTACAACGATCTCCACAAAGTTTGTTTGGAGCAAAGAGAAGCGCGTCATAACCCACGACCCCGATAGAGGAAAAGTGGATATTAAATGTAGAAACGGATTAAAACGCCACCACAGTAACACTGATTTATAACCAGGTGTTGTTCCCTCTCAGGTCTGCCGGTGTTCCGCTCCCTTCTCTCTCAGTCGGAGTCCAAACTGTTCCCGGAGAACGACCTCCTGCGACGCCTCCGCATCGTGGCTTCAGACGCTGAGAAGTGTTCGGCTGTGGCTCAGCAGCTGCTCAACGGCAAGAGGCAGACCAGGTAACAAATACACACCAGATGAATAGAGCTTCTGTCTCCACTCGGGAAGAAGTATTAACGTGGTGTCCGTCTGTGATGGATCCTCTCTCAGGAACCGCTGTGGGAACGGGAAGTCGTGCAGCCAGCTGACGGTGGAGGAGCTGAGGTCGTTTGTGAGGCAGCTCTACAATCTGTCCTGCAGCCTCCCTCAGGCCCCCAAACTCAAGGTAGGATGCTGCAAAATGTCCCCAATTCTTTTTGAGGATTATCAGAAAAATACATGATTCATATCATTAAAAAAATTCTGGAAAATGTGGGGAAAATATCACAAAAAGACGTAGTAAATATCGGCAAAATATGCTAAAGATATCTGGAAAATGTCCAAAAACGATCCAGAAAAATGTCTCAAAATATATATAATTTCCCTCACAAAATGTTCTTGCTTTCACATCATATTATATTATGATTAATTTTGTACGTACTTAACACACATTTAAGTTTGTTTGGCCAGATCCTGCAACCTTTATGTAAAGATTCACATTAGGAATCGAAGACCAATGTTAACAAAGGAAGAAGGGAATATTTTAAACGCTGCTGGCTTTAGACAACTAATGTTAGCTCACTAAATAAATGTTTGCCTTTCACCTGCCCTGCTGTAACTGTCTGATTAGTTTCCCTGGTCAAATATCGACGGATATTAGGGCCGTTGTAGGGGAAACAAGGTATGATTAGGACAGTCAAAAGGAGGTTATATTACAAGAAAAACAAGGTATATTTTCTGAGATTAAAGAGAAAAAACTCACGAATTTATGGGATTTTTTGACTGTCTTTTACTTGTAAATGTGTGACTTTAATCTCAAATATTAAACGCATCATTATTATTTTTGTGATATAATGAATGGCTGTGGGCAGTGTTTCCGCCAGACCAGGTCTGATACCTCATTCCACCAACGGTGTTTCAGGGCCGGTTTGGAGCTGGAGCTTGAAAAGCAGCGGAGCAGCCTCTTAGCTCCGGAATCCGGTTCGTTTCAAGCACCAAAAAATCTCCGGCTAGAGCAAAAGCACCGCATACGTCACGCTTACGTCGAGGCGGGGGCAGGGGCAGGGGCAGGATCAACTCCTGAACAACAACTAAAAGCGCACGTTTTATCCAGTTTGTACACAACGATGGAGAAACTTAACGAGCAGCAGTGGTCACTGAAGAGACCAGCTACCTAAACCAAAACGAGTAGCGCTTCAACACAATCGGCCATTGTTGTTGTTGTCGGTGTGAGCTGTGAGCGGTTTCCGCGCGGTTTGGCTTTATGAAGCAGGCACGCAAACGGTTACGTCATGACGCAAACGATGAATCAATGACGCAGCACCAGTCGGGCTCTGAGCGGTGTGAAAAGAGCCGGAGCTAAACCGAAGAACCGTTCTGAACCTGAAAATCTCTAGAGGAGCTTGAACCGGAGTTGCGTTGGTGTGAATGAGGTACAAGAGGGCGTCCACCCCGAGAGCGGGGGGAGTGTGACGTCACGTCGTGTCACGCGACTTGAATTTTGAATTGAGCGTCCCTTATAGATACTATCTCTTTACGTATTAATGATGGGAATTCCGGCTCTTTTTAGTGAGCCGGATCATTTGGCCGGCTCACTAAGAAGAGCCGGCTCTTTCGGCTCCTAAACGGCTCTTCATGTTACCACAGTTTACCAGAGCCTCAGTTTCGCCGCTGCGAGGCTCCGGCGCTCGCAGTTCACGCGCTAGCTCCACTAGCACCCCCAAGGCTCGCCGGCAGTACTTTCCGTCACAGGAACACGCTTTGCTGGCGGCAAAAATAATCCCACCAGACTCCCTTGCCCTCCAACAGAGGGATCATGTCCTTGTCCTTTTCCTTTTCGTCATTTTCAAGCGATAAAAAATCTTCTCTCTAATTATTTTTTTTTGGACGCCTCTGCTCGAGTTCAGGGCGTTCCGACTGAATAAGGGCGTCAAATGACGGCAAGACGCCCCCTGGCGGAAACGCTGGCTGTGGGACCATTAAAGGATCTCTCACCTCTGATTTCTGTAACATTTGCTGTGGGATAATAAAATCAGTTCTGCAGAAGCATTGATTGTGATATTGGGCTATATAAATAAACATTGATTGCAACTCTTACTACTTTTAAATCCATCAGGCTGAAGACTTTTCTTTTTGCCGCTGCTTTAATTGATATATTCATTTTATATTGTTGAAAACAGAGGAGGAGGAGAAGTTAGCACAGTTTAAAAAAAACAAAAATGCATGATTACTTCTCCAAATCCTAGATTGTTTTTCTATTTTTGGAGATAAACTACAGTCAGTTGACCTCTTTGGGGTCTAATTTCCTCTGATCATCAGTATAATATACATACTGTGTGCGTTGTCAACTGGGTTAAATGTTTATGTGAAGTTTCAGTTTTATTCATGTCATGTTTAGTTTAGTTCCGGGGTTTTATTTGGATAGTCTGTCTCACTCATGTGTTTGTCGCGCACAGAAGCATTGATTCGTGTCTCTTGTATTCCCGTCCTCCAGGAGCTCCTGAACCGCATCGAGGACTTCCAGCAGCACAGCGAGAAGGTTTTATCGGGACGAGAGGCCGAGCGTGACGGAGATCCAGAGTCTGCTGGACGTCAGCTTCGACTTCGATGTGGGTCTGCCCGAGCTGCCGAGGCTTCGAGAGCTTCTGGAGCAGGCGCGCTGGTGGAGGGGGTTCAGAGCGCTGGGAAACAGCCCCTGAGCCTGGAGACCCTGAGGAGGCTCATCGATCAGGGGGTGGGCCTCACATCTCACCGCTCACTGGAGAGAGACATGGCCCGTCTGCAGGAGCTGCTCAACGTCTCCGAGAGCTGGGAGGAGCGGGCGGGCGCCTGATGAACGCCAGGTCATTTAATAACACATTTTGATAAGATTTCATAACACCAAGAAATTAATTAGCAACAAAACTTGTCAATTAAAGACATTTTAAAGTCCTATAAAAATTGAAGGTGAGGAGACACCCTTCATTTAGATCACGGTTCCCAACCTGTGGGCCACGGACCCCTAGTGGGCCGCGAAGGCATTACAGTCCTTGACAGCGGTCATTACAGTCCTTAGCAACGGTCATTACAGTCCTTAGCAATGGTCATTACAGTCATTAGCAACGGTCATTACAGTCCTTAGCAACGGTCCTTACAGTCCTTAGCAACGGTCATTACAGTCCTTGACAGCGGTCATTACAGTCCTTAGCAACGGTCCTTACAGTCCTTAGCAACGGTCATTACAGTCCTTGACAGCGGTCATTACAGTCCTTAGCAACGGTCATCACAGTCCTTAGCAATGGTCATTACAGTCCTTAGCAACGGTCCTTACAGTCCTTAGCAACGGTCATTACAGTCCTTGACAGCGGTCATTACAGTCCTTAGCAACGGTCCTTACAGTCCTTAGCAACGGTCATTACAGTCCTTAGCATCGGTCATTACAGTCCTTGGCAACGGTCATCACAGTCTTTAGCAACGGTCATTACAGTGCTTGGCAACGGTCATTACAGTCCTTGGCATCGGTCATTACAGTCCTTAGCAACGGTCATTACAGTCCTTAGCAACAGTCATTACAGTCCTTAGCAACGGTCATTACAGTCCTTAGCAATGGTCATTACAGTACTAGCAACGGTCATTACAGTCCTTAGCAACGGTCATTACAGTCCTTAGCAACGGTCATTACAGTCCTTAGCAATGGTCATTACAGTCCTTAGCAACGGTCATTACAGTCCTTGGCATCGGTCATTACAGTCCTTAGCAACGGCCATTACAGTCCTTAGCAACGGTCATTACAGTCCTTAGCAGCGGTCTTACAGTCCTTAGCAACGGTCATTACAGTCCTTAGCAACGGTCCTTACAGTCCTTAGCAACAGTCATTACAGTCCTTGACAGCGGTCATTACAGTCCTTAGCAACGGTCCTTACAGTCCTTAGCAACGTTCATTACAGTCCTTAGCAATGGTCATTACAGTCCTTAGCAACGGTCATTACAGTCCTTGGCATCGGTCATTACAGTCCTTAGCAACGGCCATTACAGTCCTTAGCAGCGGTCTTTACAGTCCTTAGCAACGGTCATTACAGTCCTTAGCAACGGTCATTACAGTCCTTAGCAATGGTCATTACAGCCCTTAGCAACGGTCATCACAGTCCTTAGCAACGGTCATTACAGTCCTTGGCATCGGTCATTACAGTCCTTAGCAACGGTCATTACAGTCCTTGACAGCGGTCATTATAGTCCTGAGCAACGGTCATTACAGTCCTTAGCAACGGTCATCACAGTCCTTAGCAACGGTCATTATAGTCCTTAGCAATGGTCATTACAGTCCTTAGAAACGGCCATTTCAGTCCTTGGCATCAGTCATTACAGTCCTTAGCAACGGTCATTACAGTCCTTAGCAACGGTCATTACAGTCCTTAGCAACGGTCATTACAGTCCTTAGCAACGGTCATTACAGTCCTTGGCAGCGGTCATTACAGTCCTTAGCAACGGTCATTACAGTCCTTAGCAATGGTCATTACAGTCCTTAGCAACGGTCATTACAGTCCTTAGCAACGGTCATTACAGTCCTTAGCAACGGTCATTACAGTCCTTGGCAACGGTCATTACATTCCTTGGCATCGGTCATTACAGTCCTTAGCAACGGTCATTACAGTCCTTGACAGTGGTCTTTTCTACTGGATTTACAACGTGTCACATGTTCTGAATTGACCAATCAGAGCTTTATTTAGCCTCCGTGTTGTTTATGGTTGAAAGTGGGCCCTGAGTTGAAAAAGGTTGGGAGCAAAGAGCCAGTTGTAGGGATCATTTCTTCCTGTGAAGCAGACAGATGGTTGTATTAGTGAGTTATTTACCTTGCATGTGTGTCTAACCTCCACCTGTGTTTTCCTCCAGACCCCCCTCTCCATAGAGACCCTCTCTGCTGCAGCTGAGAAGGCGACCGTGGTCTCGGCTCACCTCCCAAACTGCCTCCTGCTGAAGGACTCCATCAGGAGAGCCAGGGCGTGGCTGCAGGAGGCGAGGAGATCCAGGTCAGACATCCAGCACTACTATAACAACACTGAGCATGGTTTCATTCTCTCTATATAGACGTGTGATTATGTATATCTGTTACGTCCCCACTAAGGTCAGGGGGTCTGGAGACAGTCACACACAACAACCAATATCCGAGGGAGTCAGACTGAACCTTAACAAAAAAGTTTATTCCTTTTAAACAAAGAATGCTGCCAACAAATGTTCTTTAAGTGAGGAGGAGGAGGAGGAGGAGGAGGAGGAGGAGGAGGAGGAGGAGGAGATTGGGCCAAACCAAAATAAACAAATATAACAAGGCCTATCTCTGAATCTATCCTTTGAAACAAAAACTCAAACAAAAACCCTCACTATCTGAACTACTAAGAATGGGACAAAGCAACAATCCACTAACCTAGTGTGTCTAACAGATGTTTAACTACGTGATGTCCCCAAACGTACCTAACTCCTCCACCTCCGCAGGCCAGCTGCTGATTAGCTGCAGTGAAAAAAGGGAGAAGAGAAAAGAGCAGGAGGAAAGAAAAAAAATAAGTACAGCTTGCCTGGCAATATCTATAAAAGCCTCTGTCATGTACTCGATACGATGATACTTTAGAGGTCGGATCCAGTCTGAGATGCTCCTTGCATCCCAGCAGCTCCACGTGGAACATCAACAGACACACATCAAGACACATGAGAAACAAACAACAAACATGGAACATCACAGCAGGATCAGTGAGAGCTGCTCAAAGAGTCTTCAGCGTGCATCTGATCTGTAGCTCTGTGTTCACTGAGAGGACTGGAGCACAGAGGATGCTTCAGGCTGACTGGAGCACAGAGGATGCTTCAGGCTGACTGGAGCACAGAGGATGCTTCAATCTGACTGGAGCAAAGGATGCTTCAGGCTGACTTTAGTGATCTCCATCAGATGGTAGCAGTTCAGATTCTCTGTTAGAGCATGCTTTGGGTCCAGTGATGCTGTTGGAGCCTCTCCGGTTATTATGGTCTGTGAGTCAGAAAGTCTCTGACAGGGTGACCAACAGTCTATATTTAAGCAATAGCTCACGACAGGCCGTGGTATATGCTCATTATATCACAGCTAAGGGGCGTGGCTCGGCCCGACGCGAAGCGTTTTAAAACGGTTACCAAGTGTGGCAATATGAAAGAAAAATACACACTCTAATTTAAATAGTTTTTATTAGTAAATAATGATGTTCAAAATAAAATAGTCCCTCCGTTGCCTTCTGCAGGAAACTTAGTGCGAGGTGGTTGCTATGCAACAACACTAACAGCTAGCGAACATATTAGACAGAGAGCGTTGATCCAGTATTTTAAAACCTGTCCAGCATCAGTAGAAAGGCTCACGAGGTCACTTGTATAGGCTGAGGTTGTTCTAGGCTGTTGCTCGGCGTGGCCAGAATATTGCTCCACTTTCTCCGGTCCCCGAGATTCGGCTTCCAGCAGCTCTGGAGAGAGCTTTCGCACCTGTGGCCACTAACGGTCATCATGTCTCTGCTTTGTTTCAAGACCCGCATCAGAAAGCTTTTGAATGGAGGTTCTTCTCCAGTTGGTCTACCTGCTCTTCACGGAGCTCTGCATGTCGTCGTTTAGGTGCTCTCTGGAGATAGGCCTGCTCAATCCACTCCTCCATAGTGAGGCCACCCGGAGGTCGAAGTTAAGTAAGGGATAATGTGCAGCGAGGCGGTCATTATGGGTAAAAGAACACCCGACAGGCAGATCAAAGAGAGTCCGTTGTTACCGTTTTAATTACGTAGCAACGGCAGGAACGGCTTCGATAGCGTTTTTGAGGAGCTTTCTGATTACAGATTTGAAAACATCGTTGCTTGCTTTAAAAGTAGCACAATTCATGATGTCAGACCTTGGGAAGTATCTAGATATCCCTGCCCTGATGCCAAAGGAACTGGAGACTGAATATGTTTTGCCGTTTGATGTCTATGTCTGGACCGCTGCGTAAAAAGGAGGGTTTCTGCCCCGTTACTTCTCCGCTGTTTTCTTGTCCCAGTTTGAAAAGCAAGCCCAACTGTATGAGTTAAATCGACCGGACTTCTTTCTGCAGATGTGAGCGTCCTTAACAACGGTCAATAAGGCCTTGCTGCACATTATCCCTTACATGTTTCCATCTTAAGCTTTGTTAGTTAGTTAGTTTCCTAACGGACGTAATGTAACAGCTGTAAGGGTTGTAGCTTTTCTCAGACGCGGAGGGATACTGACTTGTTTGAAAACTACAATTCTACCCGTGATATACGCTCATTATATCACGGCGAAGAACCAATCAGATTGCTTGATTTGACTTGTCCGTTTTATAAATATGTATATATAATCTATGTATATATAATCTATGTGTCCTCCTGCAGGCGGACGGCAGCAGCCCGATGGTGGACCGTCTCTCGGAGCTGGTTCTGAGAGGCCAGGCGGTCCAGGTTCATCTGGAGCCTTTAGAGCGTCTGGAGTCTCTGCTGCTGGAGGTCCAGAGCTGGAGAGAGTCTGCAGCGGCTGCCTTCCTGCAGAGAGGGTCCACTCTGTCCCTACTGGAGGTATATCACACCTTTAATAACAGCTACTAAACTAATCTACTCATTTATATAAATAGTTATCAACGTATTTAATTTTGTCTTAATTTACATTATTTAATTTCATACTCTGTTCTTGTACATATCATATTCTGTTTACATGTATATAGACTTCTTGCACTATTGTTGTATTTTATTATATATGTTGCGTTGTTGGAGGAGCTCAGCTCAGAAGAATTTCTTTGCCATTTCTACCCTGAAGCTGCTGAGCATCTGAGGATAACACCTTTTTATTTGCATTTGAGCTTGATCCGGACCTTTTTGTAGCATCCACCGAAAATGATTTTTTTTGCAGGTATTAGTCGCATATTTGTCTTTATAGTTCCAGACACTTTTACATATTTTTGAGGCATTTTCAGAAACGCTTTCAGATTTGTTTGAGGCATATTTTCAAGACTTTTTCACATATTTTTGGGGATATTTTTTTGAGTATTTTCAGACATTTTTAAATATTATTGGAGACATTTATAAAAAAACTGTTTTAATAAATTGTTAAGATTTTTCTTTATATGCACATTTTTTAAAGTATTTTCAAACATTTTCTTCTTTGAAAGAATATTGAAACATTTCTCAAATTCATGTGAAAAATACGGACATTTTGATTTATTTATTTTGATTTATTTCCACATATTTTCGGGATATTGTTTGTTATTTTCTACACATTTACCACATATCGTCAGAGACATCTTTGAAAAACTTTTCAAACATTTGTCACGGTTTAATCTGGTTTTTTAAATATATTTCTCACATATTTCCAGAACATTTTGACATATTTTTCCGACATTTATCACCTTTTTTTTGCAACATTCTTTACATATTATCCGGACATCTTTCAGGTTTCGACCTTTCCCTTTCGTCCTTCTTCCTCTCCTCTCTGTTACAAACGTGCGCAGTATATGTGTCAGTTAAAGTTTAAAATGTCCTCTATTAAACAGACTTTCAGGCCTCAGAGAGTTGAGCGTTTTCTCAGTTCCTGACGTTTCTTTTCCTCCTCGCAGGTCCTGTGTCCGAGGTGTGAAGGCGGGACTTCAGGATCTCCGAAGAGGAAAACAAAGAAAGGGAAAGAGTCGCCGAAAAGCAACAAAAAGAAAGCGTTGTGTCTGAGCTCGCTGAGCGACGTAGAGAAAGCTCTGTCCGACTCCACGGACTCGAACGCTGCTGTGAGTTTACTCTGTTTGTGTTGAGTTCATATCATGCAATATCAGTTGATTTTTACAAAGCTTTTCATGAGTTGTAACGTCTCGTTGACACAGAGCTTTGTTTACGTAGGCAAGCCAGAATTTTGAGATTTTCGAAAAAAGTCAGAATTTTTCGATTTCAAGAACATTTTAGATTTTTTTGAATTTGAGTTTTGTGAACTATTTTTTTTGATTTTCAGAAAAGTTAGAATTTTTGATTTTCAGATTTTCAGAAAAAAGTGAGAATTCTGAGATTTTTCGAATAAAGTTACAAAATGTTGATTTTTTTTTTAAAAGTCCGCATTTTGAGATTTTTGACAAAAGTCAGTATTTCGAGATTTCGAGAACATTTTTGATTTTTTTTGTTGAGATTTTCAGAAAACTTAGAATTTTTAGATTTTTTCAGAATATTTTTTAATTGTGAGATTTTCAGAAAAAAGTGAGAATTCTGAGATTTTCCGAATAAAGTAAAGAAATTTTGATTTTTGAAAAAAGTGAGAATTCTAAGATTTTCACAAAAAAGTCAGAAACTTTAGATTTTTCTGCTTTCGTCCCCAGATGTTGACTCTGGAGGATCTTCGTGTCCGGAGCTGGACTCTCTCTCTCAGCTGCGGGCGGCCAACGAGTCGAAGCTGCTCCCAGCGGCCTCCTGCAGCGACCTTGAGGTGTGTTTCTGTCAGAAGCCCCCCTGGGAGCCATGCTGCAGTGTGAGCTGTGCAGAGACGCCTTCCACTCTGCGTGCTGCGTCAGGGACCCCCCCGACCCCCAGCCTGACCCCCTGACGGACCCCCAGACGGACCCCCAGCCTGACCCCCAGTGTGTGAGTCAGAGGGCCATTCATTGGGGAAACTCTTCCTCACTCTATTTGCAGTCCAGAATATAAATTATTGAGGCAGAATTTTGACATTTTCAGAAAAAAAGTGAGTTTTCTGTTTTTCAGACAGAAGTGAGAACTCTGAGATTTTCAGAATAAAGTCAACATTTTGTAAACATTTCAGAACTTTGAGATTTTTTGAAAAAATTCTGAATTTTCTGATTTTCTGAATAAAGTGATCATTTTGAATTTTTACAAAAAAGTCTGAATTCTGAGATTTTCAGAAATAAGTGAGAACTTTGAATTTTTTGGAAAAACGTTTTATTTTCAGAAATAAGTGAGAATTGTGAGATTTTTACAAAAAAGTCAGAATTCTGAGATTTTCAGAAAAAAAGTGCGAATGTTGAGATTGCAATTTTGTTGGGGGATTTTGAGGTGAAAAAAGAGAATTTTCAGTTTTTCTGAACATTTTTTTGATATTGAGGAAACGAGAATTTTGCGATAAAAAATTGAGAATTTTGAGATTTGTTAAAAAGACATATAATTGTTTGATCCTTGGACCCCCAGCCGGCCCCCCAGCCGTGGCTCTGCGTTGGCTGCGTGCGCTCAGAGAAGCCCCCCTGAGGACAGCCGTCTCCCTGCTGGCGGCTCTCAGGAGGCTGAAGGCTCGGCTGCCAGAGGGCGAGGCTCTGCAGCACCTCGTTCAGAGAGCCGTCAGCTGGCAACAGAGAGCCAAAAAGATCTGTGACGGACATCAGCACAGAGCAGGGACCCCCCCCCACCCTCACCAGCTGGACCCCCCCCACCCTCACCAGCTGGGCACAGGGAGGACATCCCCCCCACAACCACTCACAGGTACCAGGACTCCTCGTTCTGTTGCAGTTAGAAAAATAATAAATGTATTAATTCTATTAATTAGATTTATTTATCTTTGACTTAATAAGTATTTTTGTTGTTTGTGCTGCAGGCTCCGTGTTTGACTCCAGAGTGGAACCAGAACGGCCAAACTCAGACCGTCTTCTACACTGAGACCAGATGCATCCCTCTGCAGGGTACGATTTAAACAATATACACACATAGTAGTTCCTCTATAGCCCAACGTTAGCCTCCTTTAGCTTAGCGGTGGTGACGTGAAGTCATGTGACCGTGCCGTAGTTCCTTTATAGCCCAACGTTAGCCGCCTTTAGCTTAGCGTTGCCGACGTGAAGTCATGTGACCGTGCTGTAGTTCCTTTATAGCCCAACATTAGCCTCCTTTAGCTTAGCGGTGGTGACGTGAAGTCATGTGACCGTGCTGTAGTTCCTTTATAGCCCAACATTAGCTGCCTTTAGCTTAGCGGTGTGACGTGAAGTCATGTGACCGTGCTGTAGTTCCTTTATAGCCCAACATTAGCTGCCTTTAGCTTAGCGGTGGTGACGTGAAGTCATGTGACCGTGCTGTAGTTCCTTTATAGCCCAACATTAGCCTCCTTTAGCTTAGCGGTGGTGACGTGAAGTCATGTGACCGTGCTGTAGTTCCTTTATAGCCCAACATTAGCCTCCTTTAGCTTAGCGGTGGTGACGTGAAGTCATGTGAACGTGCCGTAGTTCCTTTATAGCCCAACGTTAGCCGCCTTTAGCTTAGCGTTGCCGACGTGAAGTCATGTGACCGTGCTGTAGTTCCTTTATAGCCCAACATTAGCCTCCTTTAGCTTAGCGGTGGTGACGTGAAGTCATGTGACCATGCTGTAGTTCTTTTATAGCCCAACATTAGCTGCCTTTAGCTTAGCGGTGGTGACGTGAAGTCATGTGACCGTGCTGTAGTTCCTTTATAGCCCAATATTAGCCGCCTTTAGCTTAGCGGTGGTGACGTGAAGTCATGTGACCGTGCTGTAGTTCCTTTATAGCCCAACATTAGCCTCCTTTAGCTTAGCGGTGGTGACGTGAAGTCATGTGACCGTGCTGTAGTTCCTTTATAGCCCAACATTAGCCTCCTTTAGCTTAGCGGTGGTGACGTGAAGTCATGTGACCGTGCTGTAGTTCCTTTATAGCCCAACATTAGCCTCCTTTAGCTTAGCGGTGGTGACGTGAAGTCATGTGACCGTGCTGTAGTTCCTTTATAGCCCAACATTAGCCTCCTTTAGCTTAGCGGTGGTGACGTGAAGTCATGTGACCGTGCCTTAGTTCCTTTATAGCCCAACGTTAGCCGCTTTTAGCTTAGCGTTGCCGACGTGAAGTCATGTGACCGTGCTGTAGTTCCTTTATAGCCCAACATTAGCCTCCTTTAGCTTAGCGGTGGTGACGTGAAGTCATGTGACCGTACTGTAGTTCCTTTATAGCCCAACATTAGCCTCCTTTAGCTTAGCGGTGGTGACGTGAAGTCATGTGACCGTGCCTTAGTTCCTTTATAGCCCAACGTTAGCCGCTTTTAGCTTAGCGTTGCCGACGTGAAGTCATGTGACCGTGCTGTAGTTCCTTTATAGCCCAACATTAGCCTCCTTTAGCTTAGCGTGGTGACGTGAAGTCATGTGACCGTACTGTAGTTCCTTTATAGCCCAACATTAGCTGCCTTTAGCTTAGCGGTGGTGACGTGAAGTCATGTGACCGTGCTGTAGTTCCTTTATAGCCCAACATTAGCCTCTTTAGCTTAGCGGTGGTGACGTGAAGTCATGTGACCGTGCTGTAGTTCCTTTATAGCCCAACATTAGCTGCCTTTAGCTTAGCGGTGGTGACGTGAAGTCATGTGACCGTGCTGTAGTTCCTTTATAGCCCAACATTAGCCTCCTTTAGCTTAGCGGTGGTGAGGTGAAGTCATGTGACCGTGCTGTAGTCCTTTATAGCCCAACATTAGCCCCCTTTAGCTTAGCGGTGGTGACGTGAAGTCATGTGACCGTGCTGTAGTTCTTTATAGCCCAACATTAGCCACCTTTAGCTTAGCGGTGGTGACGTGAAGTCATGTGTGACCGTGCTGTAGTTCCTTTATAGCCTAACATTAGCCACCTTTAGCTTAGCGTTGGTCACGTGAAGTCATGTGACCTTGCTGTAGTTCCTTTATAGCCCAACATTAGCTGCCTTTAGCTTAGCGGTGGTGGAGTGAAGTCATGTGACCGTGCTGTAGTTCCTATTAGTGGTATACAAACTTGAATGGAGGTGAACATGTGTTTTCTCTGTGTTTCAGGCCTGAGTGTGGAGCTGGAGGAGCTGATGGTCGAGGGGCTGCTGCTGCAGGTTTCCCTCCCTGAGGTGCAGAAACTCTTCCACGTCTTACTGGACCGAAGCAGCACGGACCGCCTCACGCTCCCCCTCAGAGCACCGACACACACACACACTTTCACTCTCAGGAAAACACTCCCAGCCAGGTACACACACACATATTTTTAAATATTATATCTCTAAAACGTTGGTTAAAGGTCTCCTATCATGCAAAATGCCATTTGTAATGTCTTTTATACATAAATATGTGTCCCCGGTGCGTCAGGAGACTCACAAAGTGTCAGGAAATGTGGGCGGGCTTTACACCCACGGGCCAATCAGAAACGTTGCTGTCAGAAACAATGAGACGTGTTCTGGAAGTAATAGGGTCTGTGTTACATTAGCATGCTAACACTCAGAGCTAACCTGTGCTGGAGAGAGTATGTGTGAAGAAGCAGGAAATCTAAAGGAACTCACCTTGTGGTAAACCTGAGAGAGAGAAAGAGTTTGAGCTCCATGCTGTTTCAGAGAGAATCCTTGATGTGGTTTGGAACATGATATGGAGTTTCATCACGGCAGCATTTAGCTGAGTTTCTGCTGGGAGAGTTCTCCTGATGAGATCTACTCTCTCTCTAAAGCTACAGACCCAGAGTCAGCTCTTTAGTAGCAGCTGGAAGAGAGGGGGGGGGGGGGACGAGGCTACAATATAGACCTATAATATATGACTAAAATAGTATGGAGACCTTTAAATATGACTGTGTTCTGTGTTTTCAGGACGTTGCAGCGAGGGACTCCCTGCTGGGCTCGGAGAAGAAGGCGAAGCGGCTCCTGGACCTCGAGGCTCTGGAGTCCGAGCGGCGTCTGAAGAACAGAAGCCGGCTCACAAACGCCAGAAGACCACAGGAAGCGTCCGGCCTCCACTTCCTCCTCCCCTCGATCTGACTTCTCCCAGTCCGACTCCGAGGAGGAGATGGCCGTCTGTCCCGCAGAGAGCTGCCAGCTGCCGGAGGGAGACGAGGTGAGGGGGTTAACGTATAGAGCAGGGGGTCTTTAGTCACTAATTGGTCCATTGAGGGGATTTAACGTATAGAGAGATAGTGAATTAAATCACATTAAGGGGAGGTTTCTTGTTATTAGACCTACACACTACTGTCTGTTTTACTGACGAGGAATTTGAGTTGATGTCGTGGTGCATACATAAAAGTAAAACAAGAATTAAAAACACAGATAGAAAACTTTTTAAAGAAAACTATAATAATGTTAAGAAAATATATAATACAAATAATAAAAAATATAGTAAAATATAGCAGTATTTACATAGAAATAGAAATGTCTGAAGGATTGTTGTAATGTCTGTGTTGTGGTGTGTGTGTGTGGTGTGTGTGTGTGTGTGTGTGTGTGTGTGTGTGTGTGTGTGTGTGTGTGTGTGTGTGTGTGTGTGTGTGTGTGTGTGTGTGTGCAGGTGGACTGGGTGCAGTGTGACGGCAGCTGTAACCAGTGGTTCCATCAGGTGTGTGTCGGCGTGACGGCGGAAACTGCGGAGAAGGAGGATTACATCTGTGTGAGGTGTTCACGGAGCAACACACACTCCAGGAAATGAAGTCATACACACACACACGCACACACACGCACACGCACACACCTCCTCAGTCTGTCCTCCCTTTTGTAACAACGGTGCTATCTCCTCTTTGACTTGTTGTCCAGAATTATAATGTTTAGTTATTTTTTTGTATTTTTACATATATAAAATATTATATATATTTCCTTCTTCCGATCAACTGTTTGTGGTTGTCTTTAAAAAAAAAAATTGAAGTGTGCTGCATGGGAGTAAAGGAAACTTGGCGTGGGGGGGGGGGGGGGGATGGGAGGGGGGGGGGATATTATCCTGCATGTTAAACAGAGCCGACAGAAATCACATGTTTTCACCCCAAAAAAAAGGATCTTTTTGAGACCCCGTGTTTACTATCTTAATATTATTACCCCTCTTTTTGTAGAGTAGCTTTTATTTATCTGAGCAATAACTCGTCTCGTCTGAACGGACTTTTATGGCTTGATCTCCGCTTTGACGGCGCTTCACATGATGATGATGATGATGATGATGATGATGATGATGATGATGATGATGATGATGATGATGATAATGATGAAGGTGTAGGATACTGTGGGGATTGTTAGCTGGAGATGTTACAGGTTTATATTGTGGAATAAAGCCTTTTGTTCTATGGACATGCCTCCTCTTTTCACTTTAATACACACATTCATTGTTTCAAATTAATACATTCTTACATTTGTTTTCGTTTCTATCATACTGTTTTTCATCAATATATCACAGTTCTCAGATATATCCAGAGCCTGTCTCTGATTGGCTGAAACTCCAAACAGATCATTGCAGCATTACCCATAATCCCCTCTGTTTCAGCCCTGTTTCCAAAGTGCTGATTCTCTGTCTGTTACTTTAGATGAAAATAAGGAGCCCCTCCCCACGCCCCTCTGAGAGACATTTGGTTACAAAGAACTCAATGGTGCTCTAGGAGGAGATTCAGGTGATAAGGTGGGGGGGGGGGGGGGTTACCTTGGTTGCTGATTGGCTAATGGTTACACAAGCCCGAACATCGTTATGACATCATAAAGTGGCCAAAATCTGATCAGCTCATTACATGTTGATGTAGAAGAGACATGAAGAAGGGGATTTTGCATGATAGGTCCCTTTAATATTAAGCCATCTTTTCTTTCATGCCTCTGGGTGTCTTAAAGATGTCTAAAAAGTTCAAATTATTGTTTTTATTTATTTTATTTTATGTCTGCAATCATGATTATCGTGCTGCTCTCTCAGCAAGGAAAGAAATAATGTTGTAATCATTCAATTATGATGAAACCCTCTTTAATGGTCTCACATGCAGAGCACACAGCACACACAGTGAAATGTGTTCTCTGCCTTTAACTCATCCTAGAACCAGGAGTCTAGCACCAGGAGTCTAGTACTAGGAGTCTAGCACCAGGAGTCTAGTACTAGGAGTCTAGCACCAGGAGTCTAGTACTAGGAGTCTAGCAACAGGAGTCTAGTACTAGGAGTCTAGTACCAGGAGTCTAGTACTAGGAGTCTAGTACTAGGAGTCTAGCACCAGGAGTCTAGTACTAGGAGTCTAGCAACAGGAGTCTAGTACTAGGAGTCTAGCACCAGGAGTCTAGCACCAGGAGTCTAGTAGGAGTCTAGCACCAGGAGTGAGGAGTCTAGTACTAGGAGCAGTGGGCAGCTATTGTACAGCGCCCGGACTACTATGTGATACAGTGATGTAATTGTGCCTCATTTAAACAATTATTAAACAAAATATTTGTTTTAAATGTCTTCATATCATGAGGCGTGATAATTTATTACTTCAATATTTAATTAACTTCCACATGAAACAGTGTTTAGAGAACTGCTGGATTAAATACAGAGAAATCAAACCACTAGATGTCCTCGTAAACAAGATTTATAAGAGAACAACACTTTAATTATCTTTCCAAACATCTAGGCCCTTTCTCATTTCCCTAATTTCCCCTCCTCGACTCCTCGGTTCCCTTCTTCGACTCCTCTCTCCTCGGTTCCCCTCCTCTCTCCTCGACTCCTCTCTCCTCGGTTCCCCTCCTCGACTCCTCCGCTTGCATCTCCTGTGGCGGGACTAAGACACGAGGATAGGAGTCGAGGAGGGGAGTCGAGGAGGGGAATTGGAGAAATTAGAAACCTTCATGGGCCCTAGTAAACATTTGGTCGGAGGGGTTATTCCATTCAAACGCTTTGATATGTAAACAAAACAAAACAAATCTGAATAACAAAGAATGAAAAGATTACAAAAATATATAAATATGAATAAAATAATAAAAAATATGAATAAATACAAATAACAATAAAAAACCGCTGTTGTAGCACTCTGATTGGCTGAGCCTGGACCACATTAGCTGCTCTCATTGGCTGAGCCTGATGTTCATAAACTGCTGTGATTGGCTGAGCCGGATCCAATCATTGCTCTTCCTCCACAGTGAGATTTAGCAGCGGAGACAGAACACGGTAGGTGAAGCTTTTTTTACCGAGAAACAAATGAGCTTTTTAACAGCTAATCATCCAGCTGGGAAACTTAATTAGTTCCATAATTAGTCCGCTAACATCTTCCTGTTCACGAGGACGAACTACTCCTGACTTCACTGTAGCATTAATCATGTTTGTGAGCAAAACAGCTTTAGCTTACGAGCTAGTTTAGTATTTTTTGAGAAGCTAACGTCAGCTAATCTCTAAATAACGAGTTACAAACAACACGATTCATGGTTAGAATACTTAAATATCCCTTCATCTGTCACACGCTTTCACATGTGTCGTAGTTTATAAACGGAAAAACAACTATCCTATTAAATACATATTTTAAATAAAACAAATTAAAAACACATTAGTGAGTTCAGCTTGATGCTAACTTTAATGCTAGGTTGGGTGCTAACTAGCTTTAATGCTAACTTGCGATGTTATTTAAACAGTGAAACTATTTAAATGTAGTTAACGTTTGTCACACATCATTATTCTATCTCCTACGCCTCCGTTAATTTGTTAAATACTAACTGTGTGCTTCTTACTCTTATTCCAAGCTAACACCCAGTAATGTTAGTTAGCATATTTGGCTAATGCTAACACCTGAGAAGTCGTTGCTACGCGACTTTTTTTAAAGAAACAATAACCACTTTTCAGAGCTAACGGTAGATTTATGTTCAGTGTGTTTGGAGCCCTGAGTCCTGCCGGGTTTTACTGGAGGTTTTCATCCGTGTTTCGGTCTCAGTGGTTTTGAAACTAAAGCCACACCCTTCCTCTCCAGAGAAACTGATCTGAACACTGTCAGGAAAATACCTCTCTAATAAACAGAGGTTTAAAGTTACTAAGTACATGTGCTCAAGTACTGTGCTAAGTACAATTTTTAGAGGTACTTGTACTTTGTACTTCTACCCCACTACAGTTCAGAGGTACATGGTGTACTTCTACTCCACTACATGTCTTTAATCCCTTTAGTTACTTCACAGATGTGGATGAATGATGTGAAATATAACCAAGTCTTAAATCAGACTTTAGTTCCACCTGGAGTAAATCCTCAAGCTACCCTGCAGTATACAAAGTCATTCAAACTAGCTGCTCCTTTACCAGCTTTGAGAACACTTTCATGATCAATCATTATAAAACATATCATATATATTATTCTGAAATGGACCAATCTGCACAATGACTACTTTCACTGTCGCTACTTTCACTATATTTTGATGATAATACTTTTCTACTTTCACGAGGAACATTTTGAATGCAGGACTTTTACTGTAACAGAGTATTCATACACTCTGGTACTTCTACTTTTACTCAAGTACAAGATCTGAGTATTTCTACTTTTACTCAAGTACAAGATCTGAGTACTTCTACTTTTACTCAAGTACAAGATCTGAGTATTTCTACTTTTACTCAAGTACAAGATCTGAGTACTTCTACTTTTACTCAAGTACAAGATCGGAGTACTTTTACTTTTATGATTTTGTACCGTGCAAATTGTATTTTAGTACCTTTTAAAAAATCGCTCTATAAATGAAATGTATAATTAAATAGGAAAATGATCTTAAAAATCATTTCCCAGGAGGAGTTTGGTGTTAATTATTTCTACATGTCTCTTCTAATCCCGGATCTAATCCATTTTCATCCGTGATCTGTTCAAAGTGCGTAAACATTTGCTATAATCCTCTTATTTCTGCTTAAATCCTCTGTGTACACGTGTCAACCTCTTATCCTTCGTACAAACTAACTTCCCACTATCTGTGCATCTTGACCCAGGGCCGGTTTCCTGTCTGAACGGTTTTGGTGCCGCCTGGTTTTTCTGCCCGACGACTGCCCGTTAACATCCGTGTACCTGAGGATCCTCCCCAGATGTAGAGGGAGTCCTCCTCTCCACTACAGTTCAGAGGTACATGGTGTACTTCTACTCCACTACAGTTCAGAGGTACATGGTGTACTTCTACTCCACTACATGTCTTTAATCCCTTTAGTTACTTCACAGATCTGGATGAATGTGTGAAATATAATCAAGTGTTAAATCAGACTTTAGTTCCACCTGGAGTAAATCCTCAAGCTACCCTGCAGTATACAAAGTCATTCAAACTAGCTGCACCTTTACCAGCTTTGAGAACACTTTCATGATCAATCATTATAAAACATATCATATATATTATTCTGAAATGGACCAATCTGCACAGTGACTACTTTTACTCAAGTACAAGATCTGAGTACTTCTACTTTTACTCAAGTACTAGATCTGAGTACTTCTGCTTTTACTCAAGTACTAGATCTGAGTACTTCTACTTTTACTCAAGTACTAGATCTGAGTACTTCTACTTTTACTCAAGTACTAGATCTGAGTACTTCTCCCATCTCTGCTAGGCTAGTTAGCCGTTTGTGGCTATTTACACGCAGTTCTTTTGCCCCGTTTCTGCGTTAATGTGTCTGATCTTTTACTTTTGTGATTTTGTTATGATCTCTGAGTAATTTTGTGTTTGCATGGTGGTGAGAGATGTGATAAGTGTTTGATGGTGGACTTGGGAGGGTGCACAAAGGCTTTGTGGATCCGCCTCACGCCTCGACGCCCTCCTCGTCGTTAGAATTGCAAATGCCGGCCGCAGTGACAGAGTGCTTTTTTGTTTTGTTTCTCTCAACGTTTGACGAATGTCCCCCGGACCCGGTATGATTAGTGGATTCAAAAGGGGTCGTTAATGATATTTTAGTGAGCAGCCCCCCCCTCCTCCTCTCTTTGGCCTTTGTACATCAAATGAAGATTACATTAGCATTTCAGAATGCCCTTTAAAACACACAGAAAACCCACTACTTGTGCCTCTGCTGCCACACACACACACACACACACACACACACACACACACACACACACCACACACAAACACACACACACACACTCATCATCAGCGTTATGTTTTAAAGGTTAGACAATGCTTGAATTTGACAAAGATAGAAGATACATGTTGAACATAATCTGGTGTTTGATCTGGATCATGTAAACTAATTATCCTTTAATATATAAAAAACACAATCCTGTAATCATACTTGTGTGTTGCTTCATGGCGTCTCAGGGCTAAACGTGTAAATATAAGATCATCATCCAGGTTTGGTAGGTATTGAAAGGGATTGCAAATAAAGCGATAAAGTTATTATTTTAAGGCTCTGTTGCCCAGCCCTTAATGTCAGGGTTGGGATTTTCAGTCACATTTTCCACATTCAAACTGGTGCAGAATGAGAGCAAGTAGGAAAAGACTTCTGGTTCTCGAGGGATTTCTGATGCATTTATTATTATGATTATTAGGGAAGTTGTTCGATATCCTTTCACTTCTTCTCCCTGTACCTCTCGTCTTCCTCCTGAACCTGTTCCTATCTTCTGACTCTGTGATATTATATTATATATTTTCCAGGCCGTGTGAATCTGTGTCGGCTGATGCAGGTCTCTCTCGGTAATGAGGAAGTTATTTGCAGCACAGGGTGTTCACCTCCTGACTCACATTTTTAGCAGCTTTTTCCCCGACGTTATGGCTCCACGTTAAATCTTACGGGTCAGATGTTATGTGTGCCTTGCATTAAATCACATCTTTGTGACCATATCGCGTGTCTCTTCTGTTAGTATCTGACTCTCTGAGGAGCTTCCATCATGTCAGTTATTTCCTGTCAGTGTCTCTTCTGTTAGTATCTGACTCTCTGAGGAGCTTCCATCTTGTCAGTTATTTCCTGTCCGTGTCTCTTCTGTTAGTATCTGACTCTCTGAGGAGCTTCCATCTTGTCAGTTATTTCCTGTCCGTGTCTCTTCTGTTAGTATCTGACTCTCTAAGGAGCTTCCATCATGTCAGTTATTTCCTGTCCGTGTCTCTTCTGTTAGTATCTGACTCTCTGAGGAGCTTCCATCATGTCAGTTATTTCCTGTCCGTGTCTCTTCTGTTAGTATCTGACTCTCTGAGGAGCTTCCATCATGTCAGTTATTTCCTGTCAGTGTCTCTTCTGTTAGTATCTGACTCTCTGAGGAGCTTCCATCATGTCAGTTATTTCCTGTCCGTGTCTCTTCTGTTAGTATCTGACTCTCTGAGGAGCTTCCATCATGTCAGTTATTTCCTGTCCGTGTCTCTTCTGTTAGTATCTGACTCTCTGAGGAGCTTCCATCATGTCAGTTATTTCCTGTCCGTGTCTCTTCTGTTAGTGTCTGACTCTCTGAGGAGCTTCCATCATGTCAGTTATTTCCTGTCCGTGTCTCTTCTGTTAGTATCTGACTCTCTGAGGAGCTTCCATCATGTCAGTTATTTCCTGCAGCTCTTTGTGATGTTAGTTTTCTGCGAGGCGTCGCCCGGTGGGAGGAACGCTGAGCTCACTCTCTGGCAGCGGAGAGACGTTGTGATGAGATGATGTCACAGCAGATACTTCATTGTTGTTGTAAACCCCCTGTACTCAAGATGTATAACCGAACATCATCCAAAAATCTCTTTGAATGGATGCAGGAGGCGTGCAGTTTTGTTTTTAACATGAAACTATTGGGTTGGACTTTACTTGATATTTTTTAATTCTCCTCTCTGACTCTGGTTCTCTAATGTTCTCTGGTTCTCTGTGTTCTCCAGACCCTGTCAGTGACGTTCCACCATGCGTGAATACAAGCTCGTGGTGTTGGGTTCAGGAGGCGTGGGGAAATCTGCACTGGTGAGTGGAGCTGCTACAGAGACACAGATACACAGACACAGAAACACAGATACGGAAACACAGATACCAGAAATACGGAGACACAAACACAGATACGGAAACACAGACACACAGAAATACACAGATACACAGAAACACAGAAATACGGAGACACACAGATACGGAAACACAGACACACAGAAATACGGAGACACACACACAGATACAGAAACACAGATACGGAAACACAGACGCACAGATACGGAAACACAGATACGGAAACACGGAAACACAGATACGGACACACAGATACGGAAACACGGAAACACAGATACGGACACACGGACACACAGATACGGAAACACAGATACGGACACACGGACACACACGGAAGCACAGATACACAGAAGCACAGAAGCAATGCATGCTTTAAAATTAGAGAGAAATATATATTCTATAAACTACATTGTGTTTAAGAAGTTTATTCGGTGGATAATAAATTCTGGAATGTAATTTTGAGCTCTGCCTCCTCAGGATACAAATGATTGTAAGGAAATGTAACTGACTAAAATGTGTTTTTATATTTTGGGAAATAGATTCTAATGAAGTAATAGAAATGGCGTGGTAGTTTTCATTATTATTATTAATGCAACAGTTTGGTTATCCTTGAGAAATACACTAAATAATAGTAATGACGTGCATTAATGTTTCTTTTTTGTTAATCAGACGGTCCAATTCGTGCAAGGCATCTTTGTGGAGAAGTACGACCCCACAATAGAAGACTCCTACAGGAAGGTGAGCTCGGAAAGCCTCTAGATCAGGGATCACCAACTACATTTGTCCAAGGGCCAAAATGTATCCAACAGACACTTTCGCGGGCCAGCGATTTTTATATAGCCCAGAATTTTGAAGTTGTTGACCGGGGGGGGGTGTGCTAGTGGAGCACGCTCAGGTACTGCGGAGCGCATAAAGCTTAGCAGACTCTTCACGCTAACGAAGGATCACTTCTAGGCTACTGTCCGGCAGCTCCTGCCTCTCTGTTGGACTCTGTCGCAGCGGGGCTACTGCTGCAGAGAGCATAATAGAGAACCGCAGTGACGCGTCCTAAAACCCGGAAGTAAACTTCTTCCGGTTCCATTCAAAAAACAATGCAATTTCTCCATAGGGTTTTGGAAAATAGCTCAAAATAAGGTCTGTGGTTGAAACACATTTAAGAGAGGGATCACGTTTTGTTCAGCCAGATAATCTCCACATATCTACGCTACTTTTAATTTTCGAATCATAAATCTAGTCGCTAGAAGCAAAATGCTAACGTTATGCTATAAAGGAACTACAAGCTAGAACGGCAGGGTCGCACGACTCAATGTCACACAACTTAAGATCGCCTCAACTGACTTTCGCCCGCTTGCATATTTTAACAAAGCTTTTCATTTTAGCCACGCTGAATTTAACTAGAAGTCATGGCTCTGTCCATTACCAGTCTAATATCTTTTTACAAAGATGACAAGAAGAGTGTAGATAAGGAGAGAACCACTACAAGTAAAATTAAATGATGATGGTCAGATAAAGATATAGATACTACAGATACTTAAGATAGGCATAAACTCTCTTTCAAGCAGAACACAGGGGGAAAGAATTTAGCGGGAGTGTTTACGTAATCGGCGTAATGACGTACAACGGCCTCGACCATTTCTGTAGTCCACTAATGCCACTTGTTAACAACCATCGTTTTTTCCGACACGTAAACTCTTCAGAAATCACCAGCGGAGTCACTGCTGATGTATTTAATGTGGTAGAACAAAACGTGATCTATCTCTTTTTGTGTCAAACACAGACCTTATTTGGAGCTATTTTCCAAAACCCTATGGAGAAATTGCATTGCTTTTTGACGAAGGAACCGGAAGTGGTAAAAATGCTAACTTACTTCCGGGTTTTAGGACGCGTCACTGCGGTTCTCTATATCAAGCAGACTCTTCACATCGAAGGAACACTTCTTCTTCAAGGCAGGGAAGGTTTCGCAGTACGCAGTCTACTGTCCCGCAGCTGCTGCCTCTCTGTTGGACTCCGGTACTGCACATTACTCACGTGACGTTGTAAAAAAAATGAGTGGGGGGCGAACGCACTAACCACTCCGCCAACGCCACAGTCACCCCCGTCGTGCGGGCCAGATGAGAATGTCTGGCGGGCCGGATGTGGCCCGGGCAACCAGTTGGTGGTCACTGCTCTAGATGTTACCTCTCAGTTTAACATCATTGTAATAATAGTTTTTTATTCATTATGGCCAGGTTGTCTTATGTTTCGTGACATTAGCTCCATTTTAGATTTATAAAAATGATGACCATTTTTAGACAAATGTGAAGCTAAAGTAAGATTGTGCAATAGAAAGTAAATACCCTATCGATGTGTTTGTTAAAGTTAAGATGTGCAATGCTGCAGGTGATATAACATCTTTTAAATGTTCTCATTTCATTCCCTTGGAGTATCTTTGATTTAAAGTTCAGAATCAGGTTTATCAGCAGGTGGGTTGACACGTACGAGGAATTCGACTTGATGTCATGGTGCATACATAAAAGTAAAACAAAAATTAGAAAAACACAGATAGAAAACTATTATAACATTGAACAATAATAAGAAATATAGCAGTATTCACATAGTAATAAAATATGGCAGTAATAATAAAAAGAAAACAGACATTGTGTGCATTAATGTAATGCATAGTTATGATGTGGCTGAGGTAACGTGTCAGTGGGGGGCCGGATTAGTATGAAATACTTCCACTTTCTTTTAAATATTCACCTTCATCCCTTGTCTTCCCCCGCAGCAGGTGGAGGTGGACGGGCAGCAGTGCATGCTGGAGATCCTGGACACAGCCGGAACAGTAAGTCCTGCACACGTTAAATAAATATAATAATATTAAATGTAAAGGTGGTGCTGACGCTCCTCTCCTCTCCTCTCTCTCTGACCTTCAGGAGCAGTTCACAGCGATGCGTGACCTCTACATGAAGAACGGTCAGGGCTTCGCTCTGGTTTACTCCATCACGGCTCAGTCCACCTTCAACGACCTGCAGGACCTCAGGGAGCAGATCCTGAGGGTGAAGGACACCGAGGACGTGAGTCACACACACACACACACACACACACACACACACACACACCACACACACACACACACACACCACCACACACTAACACTCTGGCCCAATCCCAAACCACGCCCTACACCCTACCCACTCCCCCTCCGTGACGCAGTGAGTCTCACTCGCAGCTCAGCGAGGCTCCTCCTGTCAGATGGAGGGAGTAAATACAGCGGCAAGCTTTGGGACAGACTCCCCTCTCTCCGGCAGAAACAGGAAGTGCCCTTACTGTATGTAACAACGGTTTCAAATCAGCGTCTCTTAGACAAAACATTAATAACTCAAATAAAACTCCAAACATCTTTAATTGTGTTGTGTCTTTCTTGTAAAGCTCTTTTAGTTTTAAACATGATGTTTATAAGCTTCTTAGTTCTTGCAACAGTCTGTAAATATACACAACTTTATAATAAATGCACACATGTACCTTTTTCTAGACTAAACACAGGTACGATCCTGAGTTACAAACATGTGAGGTTATCATGAGGTCGTTAACATCGCAGTTTATCAGTGGATTTTGCTGGAACTCTTTGTAAACAGTGTGTTTCCTGACGGACACACAGCGTGGAGACCGGGTCAGGTAGAGACCGGGTCAGGTAGAGACCGGGTCAGGTAGAGACCGGTCAGGTAGAGACCGGGTCAGGTAGGTGGAGACCGGGTCAGGTAGGTGGAGACCGGGTCAGGTAGGTAGAGACCGGGTCAGGTAGGTGGAGACCGGGTCAGGTAGGTGGAGACCGGGTCAGGTAGGTAGAGACCGGGTCAGGTAGGTAGAGACCGGGTCAGGTAGGTAGAGACCGGTCAGGTAGGTAGAGACCGGGTCAGGTAGAGACCGGTCAGGTAGAGACCGGGTCAGGTAGGTAGAGACCGGGTCAGGTGGAGACCGGGTCAGGTGGTGGAGACCGGGTCAGGTAGGTGGAGACCGGGTCAGGTAGGTGGAGACCGGGTCAGGTAGGTAGAGACCGGGTCAGGTAGGTAGAGACCGGGTCAGGTGGAGACCGGTCTCCAGTCAGCACGGATGCAGACTCGCTGTTTGAGGGCTTGATAGCCCACTCCCCTTCCACACCGCTCCACACTCGTTGGTTTGGAACAGCACTTAATGTGGCGGACCCTCCGCCGACGGCAAACGGAGGGGTAGTGTGTAGGGTAGTGTGTAGGGGTAGTGTGGGGTAGGTGGAGGGGTAGTGTGTAGGGGTAGTGTGTAGGGGTAGTGTGGAGGGGTAGTGTGGAGGTGTAGGAGTAGTGGTAGTGTGTAGTATGTGGTAGTGTGGTAGGTAGTGTGGAGGGCGTGGTTTGGGATTGGGCCTCACTGTTACCTGTTATAACACCTAATGCTGTCTTTCTCTTTCATACACTCATTATAATCAACGAAGCAATGATTGTGTCCTCTAACGGTCATTGTAAACGTGGTTTTAGAACATTAAAATACTCACGTTAGCATCCAGCAACTGTTGTCATTATGAATGAATCTGCTCATTATCTTCTGAAGTCCAGTTTGGTTTTCTCCAGTTTTTTAAATCACATTAAAGCTAATCTCTTGGGTTTTGCACTTCTCCAGATACAAACATCGTCTTCTGACCAAAACCTATGGTTCTATTCAGTAAAATGATCACAGGGCGACGGCACATTGAAATGTTAATAGTTGTGTTCAAATACAGTCATGTGAAATGCCGTTTCTGGTGTGAATGTATAGTTTTTACAGCAGTTTTAAATAGATATAAGAGGGAATTATGTTTAACTCGACAAAACCCATCAGGCAAAGGGGGAAACATGTACATGGAACCACATTGGTCTCAATAATCTATTCATACGTTAATATACTTTACTGCACCTTGCACTGGCACTCAAGTTGACTCTTATCTAATATTTCCTTTTCACCACCCCTTGATATTTCCCATGATGCATCAGGTGCCGATGATCCTGGTGGGCAATAAGTGCGACCTGGAGGATGAGCGCGTGGTGGGGAAGGAGCAGGGGCAGAACCTCGCCCGGCAGTGGAGCAACTGTGCCTTTTTAGAGACCTCCGCCAAATCAAAGATCAACGTTAATGAGGTTCGTGCTGCCGCCGCCGGCACTTTACACAACACCGCTACTGGATATATCTACTCTCTTACATACAGAGGTGCAGAAGTACACACTCTCTTACATACAGAGGTGGCAGAAGTACACACTCTTACATACAGAGGTGGCAGAAGTACACACTCTCTGACATACAGAGGTGGCAGAAGTACACACTCTGACATACAGAGGTGGCAGAAGTACACACTCTATTACATACAGAGGTGGCAGAAGTACACACTCTACATACAGAGGTGGCAGAAGTACACTCTCTTACATACAGAGGTGGCAGAGGTACACACTCTTACATACAGAGGTGGAGAAGTACACTCTCTTACATACAGAGGTGGCAGAAGTACACTCTCTTACATACAGAGGTGGCAGAAGTACACTCTCTTACATACAGAGGTGGCAGAAGTACACTCTTACATACAGAGGTGGCAGAAGTACACTCTCAATTACATACAGAGGTGGCAGAAGTACACTCTCTTACATACAGAGGTGGCAGAAGTACACACTCTCTTACATACAGAGGTGGCAGAAGTACACACTCTCTTACATACAGAGGTGGCAGAAGTACACACTCTCTGACATACAGAGGTGGCAGAAGTACACTCTCTCTGACATACAGAGGTGGCAGAAGTACTCACTCTCTTACATACAGAGGTGGCAGAAGTACATCTCTTACATACAGAGGTGGCAGAAGTACACTCTCTTACATACAGAGGTGGCAGAAGTACACTCTCTTACATACAGAGGTGGCAGAGGTACACTTCTTACATACAGAGGTGGCAGAAGTACACTCTCAATTACATACAGAGGTGGCAGAAGTACTCTCTCTCTTACATACAGAGGTAGCAGAAGTACACTCTCTACATACAGAGGTGCAGAAGTACACTCTCTTACATACAGAGGTGGCAGAAGTACACTCTCTTACATACAGAGGTGGCAGAAGTACACTCTCTTACATACAGAGGTGGCAGAAGTACACTCTTACATACAGAGGTGGCAGAAGTACACTCTCTCTTACATACAGAGGTGGCAGAAGTACTCTCTCTCTTACATACAGAGGTGGCAGAAGTACTCTCTCTCTTACATACAGAGGTAGCAGAAGTACACACTCTCTTACATACAGAGGTGGCAGAAGTACACTCTCTCTTACATACAGAGGTGGCAGAAGTACACACTCTTACATACAGAGGTGGCAGAAGTACACTCTCTCTTACATACAGAGGTGGCAGAAGTACACACTCTCTTACATACAGAGGTGGCAGAAGTACACTCTCTACATACAGAGGTGGCAGAAGTACTCTCTCTTACATACAGAGGTGGCAGCAGTACACACTCTCTTACATACAGAGGTGGCAGAAGTACACTCTCTTACATACAGAGGTGGCAGAAGTACACTCTCTTACATACAGAGGTGGCAGAAGTACACTCTCTTACATACAGAGGTGGCAGAAGTACACTCTCTCTTACATACACAGGTGGCAGAAGTACACACTCTCTTACATACAGAGGTGGCAGAAGTACACACTCTCTTACATACAGAGGTGGCAGAAGTACACTCTCTCTACATACAGAGGTGGCAGAAGTACACTCTCTTACATACAGAGTGACAGAAGTACTCTCTTACATACAGAGGTGGCAGAAGTACTCTCTCTCTCATACAGAGGTGGCAGAAGTACTCTCTCTCTTACATACAGAGGTGGCAGAAGTACACTCTCTCTACATACAGAGGTGGCAGAAGTACACACTCTCTTACATACAGAGGTGCAGAAGTACTCTCTCTCTTACATACAGAGGTGGCAGAAGTACACACTCTTACATACAGAGGTGGCAGAAGTACACACTCTCTTACATACAGAGGTGGCAGAAGTACACTCTCTTACATACAGAGGTGGCAGAAGTACTCTCTCTCTACATACAGAGGTGGCAGAAGTACACACTCTCTTACATACAGAGGTGGCAGAAGTACTCTCTCTTACATACAGAGTGGCAGAAGTACACACTCTCTTACATACAGAGGTGGCAGAAGTACTCACTCTCTTACATACAGAGGTGGCAGAAGTACTCTCTCTTACATACAGAGGTGGCAGAAGTACACACTCTCTTACATACAGAGGTGGCAGAAGTACTCTCTTACATACAGAGGTGGCAGAAGTACACACTCTCTTACATACAGAGGTGACAGAAGTACCACTCTCTTACATACAGAGGTGGCAGAAGTACACACTCTCTTACATACAGAGGTGGCAGAAGTACTCTCTCTCTTACATACAGAGGTGGCAGAAGTACACACTCTCTTACATACAGAGGTGGCAGAAGTACCTCTCTTACATACAGAGGTGGCAGAAGTACACTCTCTCTTACATACAGAGGTGGCAGAAGTACACACTCTCTTACATACAGAGGTGGCAGAAGTACACACTCTCTTACATACAGAGGTGGCAGAAGTACACACTCTCTTACATACAGAGGTGGCAGAAGTACACTCTCTCTTACATACAGAGGTGGCAGAAGTACACACTCTTACATACAGAGGTGGCAGAAGTACACACTCTCTTACATACAGGGTGCAGAAGTACACACTCTCTTACATACAGAGGTGACAGAAGTACACACTCTCTTACATACAGAGGTGGCAGAAGTACTCTCTCTCTACATACAGAGGTGGCAGAAGTACACTCTCTTACATACAGAGGTGACAGAAGTACACTCTCTCTTACATACAGGGTGGCAGAAGTACTCTCTCTTACATACAGAGGTGGCAGAAGTACACTCTCTTACATACAGAGGTGGCAGAAGTACACTCTCTCTTACATACAGAGGTGGCAGAAGTACACTCTCTCTACATACAGGTGGCAGAAGTACTCTCTCTCTTACATACAGAGGTGCAGAAGTACACTCTCTCTTACATACAGAGGTGGCAGAAGTACACTCTCTCTTACATACAGAAGTGGCAGAAGTACACTCTCTCTACATACAGAGGTGGCAGAAGTACACTCTCTCTTACATACAGAGGTGGCAGAAGTACACTCTCTCTTACATACAGAGGTGGCAGAAGTACTCTCTCTCTTACATACAGAGGTGGCAGAAGTACACTCTCTCTTACATACAGAGGTGGCAGAAGTACTCTCTCTTACATACAGAGGTGGCAGAAGTACTCTCTCTCTTACATACAGAGGTGGCAGAAGTACACACTCTCTTACATACAGAGGTGGCAGAAGTACACACTCTTACATACAGAGGTGGCAGAAGTACACACTCTTACATACAGAGGTGGCAGAAGTACACTCTCTCTTACATACAAGGTGGCAGAAGTACACACTCTCTTACATACAGAGGTGGCAGAAGTACACACTCTCTTACATACAGAGGTGGCAGAAGTACACCTCTTACATACAGAGGTGGCAGAAGTACACTCTCTCTTACATACAGAGGTGGCAGAAGTACACTCTCTTACATACAGAGGTGGCAGAAGTACTCTCTCTCTTACATACAGAGTGCAGAAGTACACTCTCTTACATACAGAGGTGGCAGAAGTACACTCTCTCTTACATACAGAGGTGGCAGAAGTACACACTCTCTTACATACAGGTGGCAGAAGTACTCTCTCTCTACATACAGAGGTGGCAGAAGTACACTCTCTTACATACAGAGGTGGCAGAAGTACACACTCTTACATACAGAGGTGGCAGAAGTACTCTCTCTCTTACATACAGAGGTGGCAGAAGTACACACTCTCTTACATACAGAGGTGGCAGAAGTACACTCTCTCTTACATACAGGGTGGCAGAAGTACACTCTCTTACATACAGAGGTGGCAGAAGTACACCTCTCTCTACATACAGAGGTGGCAGAAGTACACACTCTCTTACATACAGAGGTGGCAGAAGTACTCTCTCTCTCTTACATACAGAGTGGCAGAAGTACTCTCTCTCTTACATACAGAGGTGGCAGAAGTACACTCTCTTACATACAGAGTGGCAGAAGTACTCTCTCTTACATACAGAGGTGGCAGAAGTACACACTCTCTTACATACAGAGGTGGCAGAAGTACACACTCTTACATACAGAGGTGGCAGAAGTACACTCTCTCTTACATACAGAGGTGGCAGAAGTACACACTCTCTTACATACAGAGGTGGCAGAAGTACTCTCTCTTACATACAGAGGTGGCAGAAGTACACACTCTCTTACATACAGAGTGGCAGAATACACACTCTCTTACATACAGAGGTGGCAGAAGTACACTCTCTCTTACATACAGAGGTGGCAGAAGTACTCTCTCTTACATACAGAGGTGGCAGAAGTACACTCTCTCTTACATACAGAGGTGGCAG
>JAAKFY010000002.1:39749403-39789403 GCA_011823955.1 Dissostichus mawsoni
CAGATTGCTATAAAAAGCAACCGAATATTAAAAGATGAAACCCTAATTATGGATTTGAACACACAGGACATCAGTTCCTGCTTCCACTCATCCCTCAGAAAAGCTGTCATTGAAGGCAGAAACCCTCCTCACCTGCCTGAGCTGGTTTCTACAGCAGCGTGCAATTCGACCTCTTTTTTGTCTTCTTCTTTTTCCATCGGCGTTTTCCTGTTGATCTGTCTCACCAGATCGTAGAAAATCTGCACAAAGACAGTTCGTTAGCTGTTAAGTGGTTCAAAGCTGAGCCCCCGACATTTATAACAACACACTTGGACGGAGAAGGTGAGGGAGATCTATCAGATGGAGCGAAAACATATTCTCTAAGGATCCAGAAGTATTTCTTAAAACTGGAGTCCGCTACAACTGATCCAATAAACACTCTGTATGTAAGCGAGTGTGTACTTCTGCCACGTCTGTATGTAAGAGAGTGTGTACTTCTGCCACGTCTGTATGTAAGAGAGAGAGTACTTCTGCCACGTCTGTATGTAAGAGCGAGTGTACTTCTGCCACCTCTGTATGTAAGAGAGAGAGTACTTCTGCCACCTCTGTATGTAAGAGAGTGTGTACTTCTGCCACTCTGTATGTAGAGAGTGTACTTCTGCCAGTCTGTATGTAAGAGAGAGAGTACTTCTGCCACCTCTGTATGTAAGAGCGAGTGTACTTCTGCCCACCTCTGTAAGTAAGAGAGTATACTTCTGCCACCTCTGTAAGTAAGAGAGAGTGTACTTCTGCCACCTCTGTATGAAGAGAGAGTGCACTTCTGCCACCTCTGTATGTAAGAGTGTGTACTTCTGCCACCTCTGTAAGTAAGAGAGTGTGTACTTCCGCCACCTCTGTATGTAAGAGAGAGTGTACTTCCGCCACCTCTGTATGTAAGAGAGTGTACTTCTGCCACCTCTGTATGTAAGAGAGTGTACTTCTGCCACCCTTGTATGTAAGAGAGAGTGTACTTCTGCCACCTCTGTATGTAAGAGAGTGGTACTTCTGCCACCTCTGTATGTAAGAGAGAGAGTACTTCTGCCACCTCTGTATGTAAGAGAGTGTGTACTTCTGCCACCTCTGTATGTAAGAGAGTGTACTTCTGCCACCTCTGTATGTAAGAGAGAGAGTACTTCTGCCACCTCTGTATGTAAGAGAGTGTGTACTTCTGCCACCTCTGTATGTAAGAGAGAGTGTACTTCTGCCACCTCTGTATGTAAGAGAGTGTACTTCTGCCACCTCTGTATGTAAGAGAGAGAGTACTTTGCCACCTCTGTATGTAAGAGAGTGTGTACTCTGCCACCTCTGTATGTAAGAGAGAGTGTACTTCTGCCACCTCTGTATGTAAGAGTGTGTACTTCTGCCACCTCTGTATGTAAGAGAGTGTGTACTTCTGCCACCTCTGTATGTAAGAGAGTGTGTACTTCTGCCACCTCTGTATGTAAGAGAGTGTGTACTTCTGCCACCTCTGTATGTAAGAGAGTGTACTTCTGCCACCTCTGTATGTAAGAGAGAGAGTACTTCTGCCACCTCTGTATGTAAGAGAGAGTGTACTTCTGCCACCTCTGTATGTAAGAGATGTGTACTTCTGCCACTCTGTATGTAAGAGAGTGTGTACTTCTGCCACCTCTGTATGTAAGAGAGAGTACTTCTGCCACCTCTGTATGTAAGAGAGTGTGTACTTCTGCCACCTCTGTATGTAAGAGAGAGTGTACTTCTGCCACCTCTGTATGTAAGAGTGTGTACTTCTGCCACCTCTGTATGTAAGAGTGTGTACTTCTGCCACTCTGTATGTAAGAGAGAGTACTTCTGCCACCTCTGTATGTAAGAGAGTGTACTTCTGCCACCTCTGTATGTAAGAGAGAGAGTACTTCTGCCACCTCTGTATGTAAGAGAGAGAGAGTACTTCTGCCACCTCTGTATGTAAGAGAGTGTGTACTTCTGCCACCTCTGTATGTAAGAGAGGTGTACTTCTGCCACCTCTGTATGTAAGAGAGTGTACTTCTGCCACCCTTGTATGTAAGAGAGAGTGTACTTCTGCCACCTCTGTATGTAAGAGAGTGTGTACTTCTGCCACCTCTGTATGTAAGAGAGAGAGTACTTCTGCCACCTCTGTATGTAAGAGTGTGTGTACTTCTGCACCTCTGTATGTAAGAGAGTGTACTTCTGCCACTCTGTATGTAAGAGAGAGAGTACTTCTGCCACCTCTGTATGTAAGAGAGTGTGTACTTCTGCCACCTCTGTATGTAAGAGAGAGTGTACTTCTGCCACTCTGTATGTAAGAGAGTGTACTTCTGCCACCTCTGTATGTAAGAGAGAGAGTACTTCTGCCACCTCTGTATGTAAGAGAGGTGTGTACTTCTGCCACCTCTGTATGTAAGAGAGAGAGTGTACTTCTGCCACCTCTGTATGTAAGAGTGTGTACTTCTGCCACCTCTGTATGTAAGAGAGTGTGTACTTCTGCCACCTCTGTATGTAAGAGAGTGTGTACTTCTGCCACCTCTGTATGTAAGAGAGAGTGTACTTCTGCCACCTCTGTATGTAAGAGTGTGTACTTCTGCCACCTCTGTATGTAAGAGTGTGTACTTCTGCCACCTCTGTATGTAAGAGAGTGTGTACTTCTGCCACCTCTGTATGTAAGAGGGAGTGTACTTCTGCCACCTCTGTATGTAAGAGAGAGTACTTCTGCCACCTCTGTATGTAAGAGAGTGTACTTCTGCCACCTCTGTATGTAAGAGAGAGAGTACTTCTGCCACCTCTGTATGTAAGAGAGAGAGAGTACTTCTGCCACCTCTGTATGTAAGAGAGTGTGTACTTCTGCCACCTCTGTATGTAAGAGAGTGTACTTCTGCCACTTCTGTATGTAAGAGAGTGTGTACTTCTGCCACCTCTGTATGTAAGAGAGTGTGTACTTCTGCAACCTCTGTATGTAAGAGAGAGAGTACTTCTGCCACCTCTGTATGTAAGAGAGAGAGTACTTCTGCCACCTCTGTATGTAAGAGAGAGTGTACTTCTGCCACCTCTGTATGTAAGAGAGAGTGTACTTCTGCCACCTCTGTATGTAAGAGAGAGAGTACTTCTGCCACCTCTGTATGTAAGAGAGAGAGTACTTCTGTCACCTCTGTATGTAAGAGAGTGTGTACTTCTGCCACCTCTGTATGTAAGAGAGAGAGTACTTCTGCCACCTCTGTATGTAAGAGAGAGAGTACTTCTGTCACCTCTGTATGTAAGAGAGTGTGTACTTCTGCCACCTCTGTATGTAAGAGAGTGTGTACTTCTGCCACCTCTGTATGTCAGAGAGTGTGTACTTCTGCCACCTCTGTATGTAAGAGAGAGTGTACTTCTGCCACCTCTGTATGTGAGAGAGTGTGTACTTCTGCCACCTCTGTATGTGTATGTAAGAGAGTGTGTACTTCTGCCACCTCTGTATGTGTATGTAAGAGAGTGTGTACTTCTGCCACTCTGTATGTAAGAGAGAGTGTACTTCTGCCACCTCTGTATGTAAGAGAGTGTGTACTTTGCCACCTCTGTATGTGTATGTAAGAGAGAGTGTACTTCTGCCATCTCTGTATGTAAGAGAGAGAGTACTTCTGCCACCTCTGTATGTAAGAGAGAGTACTTCTGCCACCTCTGTATGTAAGAGAGAGAGTACTTCTGTCACCTCTGTATGTAAGAGAGTGTGTACTTCTGCCACCTCTGTATGTAAGACAGTGTACTTCTGCCACCTCTGTATGTAAGAGAGTGTGTACTTCTGCCACCTCTGTATGTGTATGTAAGAGAGTGTGTACTTCTGCCACCTCTGTATGTAAGAGAGAGAGTACTTCTGTCACCTCTGTATGTAAGAGAGTGTGTACTTCTGCCACTCTGTATGTAAGAGAGAGTACTTCTGCCACCTCTGTATGTAAGAGGAGTGTACTTCTGCCACCTCTGTATGTAAGAGAGAGTACTTCTGCCACCTCTGTATGTAAGAGAGTGTACTTCTGCCACCTCTGTATGTAAGAGAGTGTGTACTTCTGCCACCTCTGTATGTAAGAGAGTGTGTACTTCTGCCACCTCTGTATGTAGAGAGAGAGTACTTCTGTCACTCTGTATGTAAGAGAGTGTGTACTTCTGCCACCTCTGTATGTGTATGTAAGAGAGAGTGTACTTCTGCCACCTCTGTATGTAAGAGAGAGAGTACTTCTGCCACCTCTGTATGTAAGAGAGAGAGAGTACTTCTGCCACCTCTGTATGTAAGAGAGAGAGTACTTCTGTCAACTCTGTATGTAAGAGAGTGTGTACTTCTGCCACCTCTGTATGTAAGAGAGAGTGTACTTCTGCCACCTCTGTATGTAAGAGAGTGTGTACTTCTGCCACCTCTGTATGTAAGAGAGTGTGTACTTCTGCCACCTCTGTATGTGTATGTAAGAGAGAGTGTACTTCTGCCACCTCTGTATGTAAGAGAGTGTGTACTTCTGCCACCTCTGTATGTAAGAGAGTGTACTTCTGCCACCTCTGTATGTAAGAGAGTGTACTTCTGCCACCTCTGTATGTAAGAGAGTGTGTACTGCTGCCACCTCTGTATGTAAGAGAGAGTACTTCTGCCACCTCTGTATGTAAGAGAGTGTACTTCTGCCACCTCTGTATGTAAGAGAGTGTGTACTTCTGCCACCTCTGTATGTAAGAGAGAGTGTACTTCTGCCACCTCTGTATGTAAGAGTGTGTACTTCTGCCATCTCTGTATGTAAGAGAGAGTGTACTTCTGCCACCTCTGTATGTAAGAGAGAGTGTACTTCTGCTACCTCTGTATGTAAGAGAGAGAGTACTTCTGCCACCTCTGTATGTAAGAGAGAGAGTACTTCTGCCACCTCTGTATGTAAGAGAGTGTACTTCTGCCACCTCTGTATGTAAGAGTGTACTTCTGCCACCTCTGTATGTAAGAGAGTGTACTTCTGCCACCTCTGTATGTAAGAGAGTGTACTTCTGCCACCTCTGTATGTAAGAGAGAGTGTACTTCTGCTACCTCTGTATGTAAGAGAGAGAGTGTACTTCTGCTACCTCTGTATGTAAGAGAGAGAGTACTTCTGCCACTCTGTATGTAATTGAGAGTGTACTTCTGCCACCTCTGTATGTAAGAGTGTACCTCTGCCACTCTGTATGTAAGAGAGTGTACTTCTGCCACCTCTGTATGTAAGAGAGTGTACTTCTGCCACCTCTGTATGTAAGAGACTGTACTTCTGCCACCTCTGTATAATAGAGTGTGTACTTCTGCCACCTCTGTATGTCAGAGAGTGTGTACTTCTGCCACCTCTGTATGTCAGAGAGTGTGTACTTCTGCCACCCTGTATGTAAGAGAGTGTGTACTTCTGCCACCTCTGTATGTAAGAGAGTGTGTACTTCTGCCACCTCTGTAGTAAGAGAGTGTACTTCTGCCACCTCTGTATGTAAGAGAGTGTACTTCTGCCACCTCTGTATGTAAGAGTGTACTCTGCCACCTCTGTATGTAAGAGAGTGTACTTCTGCCACCTCTGTATGTAAGAGAGTGTACTTCTGCCACCTCTGTATGTAAGAGAGTGTACTTCTGCCACCTCTGTATGTAAGAGTGTACCTCTGCCACCTCTGTATGTAAGAGAGTGTACTTCTGCCACCTCTGTATGTAATAGAGTGTACTTCTGCCACCTCTGTATGTAATAGAGTGTGTACTTCTGCCACCTCTGTATGTCAGAGTGTGTACTTCTGCCACCTCTGTATGTCAGAGAGTGTGTACTTCTGCCACCTCTGTATGTGAGAGTGTGTACTTCTGCCACCTCTGTATGTAAGAGAGTGTGTACTTCTGCCACCTCTGTATGTAAGAGAGTAGATATATCCAGTAGCGGTGTTGTGTAAAGTGCCGGCGGCGGCAGCACGAACCTCATTAACGTTGATCTTTGATTTGGCGGAGGTCTCTAAAAAGGCACAGTTGCTCCACTGCCGGGCGAGGTTCTGCCCCTGCTCCTTCCCCACCACGCGCTCATCCTCCAGGTCGCACTTATTGCCCACCAGGATCATCGGCACCTGATGCATCATGGGAAATATCAAGGGGTGGTGAAAAGGAAATATTAGATAAGAGTCAACTTGAGTGCCAGTGCAAGGTGCAGTAAAGTATATTAACGTATGAATAGATTATTGAGACCAATGTGGTTCCATGTACATGTTTCCCCCTTTGCCTGATGGGTTTTGTCGAGTTAAACATAATTCCCTCTTATATCTATTTAAAACTGCTGTAAAAACTATACATTCACACCAGAAACGGCATTTCACATGACTGTATTTGAACACAACTATTAACATTTCAATGTGCCGTCGCCCTGTGATCATTTTTACTGAATAGAACCATAGGTTTTGGTCAGAAGACGATGTTTGTCATCTGGAGAAGTGCAAAACCAAGAGATTAGCTTTAATGTGATTTAAAAAACTGGAGAAAACCAAACTGGACTTCAGAAGATAATGAGCAGATTCATTCATAATGACAACAGTTGCTGGATGCTAACGTGAGTATTTTAATGTTCTAAAACCACGTTTACAATGACCGTTAGAGGACACAATCATTGCTTCGTTGATTATAATGAGTGTATGAAAGAGAAAAGACAGCATTAGGTGTTATAACAGGTAACAGTGAGGCCCAATCCCAAACCACGCCCTCCACACTACCCTCCACACTACCCTACCCACTACCCCTACCACACTACCCCTACACTACACACTACCCCTACTCCTACACACTACCCCTACTCCTACACCCTCCACACTACCCCTACACACTACCCCTACACACTACCCCTACTCCTACACCCTCCACACTACCCCTACACACTACCCCTACACACTACCCCTCCGTTCGCGCGGAGGGTCCGCCACATTAAGTGCTGTTCCAAACCAACGAGTGTGGAGCGGTGTGGAAGGGGAGTGGGCTATCAAGCCCTCAAACAGCGAGTCTGCATCCGTGCTGACTGGAGACCGGTCTCCACCTGTCCCGGTCTCTACCTACCTGACCCGGTCTCCACCTACCCTACCCGGTCTCCACCTACCTGACCCGGTCTCCACCTACCTGACCCGGTCTCCACCTACCTGACCCGGTCTCCACCTACCTGACCCGGTCTCTACCTACCTGACCCGGTCTCCACCTACCTGACCCGGTCTCTACCTACCTGACCCGGTCTCCACCTACCTGACCCGGTCTCCACCTACCTGACCCGGTCTCCACCTGACCCGGTCTCCACCTACCTGACCCGGTCTCCACCTACCTGACCCGGTCTCCACCTACCTGACCCGGTCTCCACCTACCTGACCCGGTCTCCACCTACCTGACCCGGTCTCCACCTACCTGACCCGGTCTCCACCTACCTGACCCGGTCTCCACCTACCTGACCCGGTCTCTACCTACCTGACCCGGTCTCCACCTGACCCGGTCTCTACCTGACCTGGTCTCTACCTGACCCGGTCTCTACCTACCTGACCCGGTCTCTACCTACCTGACCCGGTCTCTACCTACCTGACCCGGTCCTACCTACCTGACCCGGTCTCTACCTACCTGACCCGGTATCTACCTACCTGACCCGGTATCTACCTACCTGACCCGGTCTCCACCTACCTGACCCGGTCTCTACCTGACCCGGTCTCTACCTACCTGACCCGGTCTCTACCTGACCCGGTCTCTACCTACCTGACCCGGTCTCTACCTGACCCGGTCTCTACCTGACCCGGTCTCCACGCTGTGTGTCCGTCAGGAAACACACTGTTTACAAAGAGTTCCAGCAAACATCCACTGATAAACTGCGATGTTAACGACCTCATGATAACCTCATATGTTTGTAACTCAGGATCTCACCTGTGTTTAGTCTAGAAAAAGGTACATGTGTGCATTTTATTATAAAGTTGTGTATATTTACAGACTGTTGCAAGAACTAAGAAGCTTATAAACATCATGTTTAAAACTAAAAGAGCTTTACAAGAAAGACACAACACAATAAAAGATGTTTGGAGTTTTATTTGAGTTATTAATGTTTTGTCTAAGAGACGCTGATTTGAAACCGTTTACATACAGTAAGGGCACTTCCTGTTTCTGCCGGAGAGAGGGGAGTCTGTCCCAAAGCTTGCCGCTGTATTTACTCCCTCCATCTGACAGGAGGAGCCTCGCTGAGCTGCGAGTGAGACTCACTGCGTCACGGAGGGGGAGTGGGTAGGGTGTAGGGCGTGGTTTGGGATTGGGCCAGAGTGTGTGTGTGTGTGTGTGTGTGTGTGTGTGTGTGTGTGTGTGTGTGTGTGTGTGTGTGTGTGTGTGAGACTCACGTCCTCGGTGTCCTTCACCCTCAGGATCTGCTCCCTGAGGTCCTGCAGGTCGTTGAAGGTGGACTGAGCCGTGATGGAGTAAACCAGAGCGAAGCCCTGACCGTTCTTCATGTAGAGGTCACGCATCGCTGTGAACTGCTCCTGAAGGTCAGAGAGAGAGGAGAGGAGAGGAGCGTCAGCACCACCTTTACATTTAATATTATTATATTTATTTAAACGTGTGCAGGACTTACTGTTCCGGCTGTGTCCAGGATCTCCAGCATGCACTGCTGCCCGTCCACCTCCACCTGCTGCGGGGGAAGACAAGGGGATGAAGGTGAATATTTAAAAGAAAGTGGAAGTATTTCATAGCTAATCCGGCCCCCCCACTGACACGTTACCTCAGCCACATCATAGACTATGCATTACATTAATGCACACAATGTCTGTTTTCTTTTTATTATTACTGCCATATTTTTTACTATGTGAATACTGCTATATTTCTTATTATTGTTCAATGTTATAATAGTTTTCTATCTGTGTTTTCTAATTTTTGTTTTACTTTTATGTATGCACCATGACATCAAGTCGAATTCCTCGTACGTGTCAACCCACCTGCTGATAAACCTGATTCTGAACTTTAAATCAAAGATACTCCCAGGGAATGAAATGAGAACATTTAAAAGATGTTATATCACCTGCAGCATTGCACATCTTAACTTTAACAAACACATCGATAGGGTATCTTACTTTCTATTGCACAATCTTACTTTAGCTTCACATTTGTCTAAAAATGGTCATCATTTTTTATAAATCTAAAATGGAGCTAATGTCACGAAACATAAGACAACCTGGCCATAATGAATAAATAAACTATTATTACAATGATGTTAAACTGAGAGGTAACATCTAGAGCAGTGACCACCAACTGGTTGCCCGCAGGCCACATCCGGCCCGCCAGACATTCTCATCTGGCCCGCACGACGGGGGTGACTGTGGCGTTGGCGGAGTGGTTAGTGCGTTCGCCCCCCACTCATTTTTTTTTACAACGTCTCGTGAGTAATGTGCAGTACCGGAGTCCAACAGAGAGGCAGCAGCTGCGGGACAGTAGACTGCGTACTGCGAAACCTTCCCTGCCTTGAAGAAGAAGTGTTCCTTCGATGTGAAGAGTCTGCTTGATATAGAGAACCGCAGTGACGCGTCCTAAAACCCGGAAGTAAGTTAGCATTTTTACCACCTCCGGTTCCTTCGTCAAAAAGCAATGCAATTTCTCCATAGGGTTTTGGAAAATAGCTCCAAATAAGGTCTGTGTTTGACACAAAATTAAGAGATAGATCACGTTTTGTTCTACCACATTAAATACATCAGCAGTGACTCCGCTGGTGATTTCTGAAGAGTTTACATGTCGGAAAAACGATGGTTGTTAACAAGTGGCATTAGTGGACTACAGAAATGGTCGAGGCCGTTGTACGTCATTACGCCGATTACGTAAACACTCCCGCTAAATGTCTTTCCCCCTGTGTTCTGCTTGAAAGAGAGTATATGCCTATCTTAAGTATCTGTAGTATCTATATCTTTATCTGACCATCATCATTTAATTTTACTTGTAGTGGTTCTCTCCTATCTACACTCTTCTTGTCATCTTTGTAAAAAGATATTAGACTGGTAATGGACAGAGCCATGACTTCTAGTTAAATTCAGCGTGGCTAAAATGAAAAGCTTTGTTAAAATATGCAAGCGCGCGAAAGTCAGTTGAGGCGATCTTAAGTTGGCGTGACGTTGAGTCGTGCGACCCTGCCGTTCTAGCTTGTAGTTCCTTTATAGCATAACGTTAGCATTTTGCTTCTAGCGACTAGATTTATGATTCGAAAATTATAAAAGTAGCGTAGATATGTGGAGATTATCTGGCTGAACAAAACGTGATCCCTCTCTTAAATGTGTTTCAACCACAGACCTTATTTTGAGCTATTTTCCAAAACCCTATGGAGAAATTGCATTGTTTTTTGACGATGGAACCGGAAGAAGTTTACTTCCGGGTTTTAGGACGCGTCACTGCGGTTCTCTATTATGCTCTCTGCAGCAGTAGCCCCGCTGCGACAGAGTCCAACAGAGAGGCAGGAGCTGCCGGACAGTAGCCTAGAAGTGATCCTTCGTTAGCGTGAAGAGTCTGCTAAGCTTTATGCGCTCCGCAGTACCTGAGCGTGCTCCACTAGCACACCCCCCCCCCCCGGTCAACAACTTCAAAATTCTGGGCTATATAAAAATCGCTGGCCCGCGAAAGTGTCTGTTGGATACATTTTGGCCCTTGGACAAATGTAGTTGGTGATCCCTGATCTAGAGGCTTTCCGAGCTCACCTTCCTGTAGGAGTCTTCTATTGTGGGGTCGTACTTCTCCACAAAGATGCCTTGCACGAATTGGACCGTCTGATTAACAAAAAAGAAACATTAATGCACGTCATTACTATTATTTAGTGTATTTCTCAAGGATAACCAAACTGTTGCATTAATAATAATAATGAAAATCTACCACGCCATTTCTATTACTTCATTAGAATCTATTTCCCAAAATATAAAAACACATTTTAGTCAGTTACATTTCCTTACAATCATTTGTATCTTGAGGAGGCAGAGCTCAAAATTACATTCCAGAATTTATTATCCACCGAATAAACTTCTTAAACACAATGTAGTTTATAGAATATATTTCTCTCTAATTTTAAAGCATGCATTGCTTCTGTGCTTCTGTGTATCTGTGCTTCTGTGTGTGTCCGTGTGTCCGTATCTGTGTTTCCGTATCTGTGTGTCCGTGTGTCCGTATCTGTGTTTCCGTGTTTCCGTATCTGTGTTTCCGTGTTTCCGTATCTGTGTTTCCGTATCTGTGCGTCTGTGTTTCCGTATCTGTGTTTCTGTATCTGTGTGTGTGTCTCCGTATTTCTGTGTGTCTGTGTTTCCGTATCTGTGTGTCTCCGTATTTCTGTGTTTCTGTGTATCTGTGTATCTGTGTTTCTGTGTGTTTCTGTGTGTCTGTGTTTCCGTATCTGTGTTTCTGTGTCTGTGTATCTGTGTCTCTGTAGCAGCTCCACTCACCAGTGCAGATTTCCCCACGCCTCCTGAACCCAACACCACGAGCTTGTATTCACGCATGGTGGAACGTCACTGACAGGGTCTGGAGAACACAGAGAACCAGAGAGAACATTAGAGAACCAGAGTCAGAGAGGAGAATTAAAAAATATCAAGTAAAGTCCAACCCAATAGTTTCATGTAAAAAACAAACTGCACGCCTCCTGCATCCATTCAAAGAGATTTTTGGATGATGTTCTGGGTTATACATCTTGAGTACAGGGGGTTTACAACAACAATGAAGTATCTGCTGTGACATCATCTCATCACAACGTCTCTCCGCTGCCAGAGAGTGAGCTCAGCGTTCCTCCCACCGGGCGACGCCTCGCAGAAAACTAACATCACAAAGAGCTGCAGGAAATAACTGACATGATGGAAGCTCCTCAGAGAGTCAGATACTAACAGAAGAGACACGGACAGGAAATATCTGACATGATGGAAGCTCCTCAGAGAGTCAGATACTAACAGAAGAGACACGGACAGGAAATATCTGACATGATGGAAGCTCCTTAGAGAGTCAGATACTAACAGAAGAGACACGGACAGGAAATATCTGACATGATGGAAGCTCCTCAGAGAGTCAGATACTAACAGAAGAGACACGGACAGGAAATAACTGACATGATGGAAGCTCCTCAGAGAGTCAGATACTAACAGAAGAGACACGGACAGGAAATAACTGACATGATGGAAGCTCCTCAGAGAGTCAGATACTAACAGAAGAGACACGGACAGGAAATAACTGACATGATGGAAGCTCCTCAGAGAGTCAGATACTAACAGAAGAGACACGGACAGGAAATAACTGACATGATGGAAGCTCCTCAGAGAGTCAGATACTAACAGAAGAGACACGGACAGGAAATAACTGACATGATGGAAGCTCCTCAGAGAGTCAGATACTAACAGAAGAGACACGGACAGGAAATAACTGACATGATGGAAGCTCCTCAGAGAGTCAGATACTAACAGAAGAGACACGGACAGGAAATAACTGACATGATGGAAGCTCCTCAGAGAGTCAGATACTAACAGAAGAGACACGGACAGGAAATAACTGACATGATGGAAGCTCCTCAGAGAGTCAGATACTAACAGAAGAGACACGGACAGGAAATAACTGACATGATGGAAGCTCCTCAGAGAGTCAGATACTAACAGAAGAGACACGGACAGGAAATAACTGACATGATGGAAGCTCCTCAGAGAGTCAGATACTAACAGAAGAGACACGCGATATGGTCACAAAGATGTGATTTAATGGAAGGCACACATAACATCTGACCCGTAAGATTTAACGTGGAGCCATAACGTCGGGGAAAAAGCTGCTAAAAATGTGAGTCAGGAGGTGAACACCCCTGTGCTGCAAATAACTTCCTCATTACCGAGAGAGACCTGCATCAGCCGACACAGATTCACACGGCCTGGAAACTATATATAATAATAATATCACAGAGTCAGAAGATAGGAACAGGTTCAGGAGGAAGACGAGAGGTACAGGGGAGAAGAAGTGAAAGATATCGAACAACTTTCCCAATAATCATAATAATAAATGCATCAGAAATCCCTCGAGAACCAGAAGTCTTTTCCTACTTGCTCTCGTTCTGCACCAGTTTGAATGTGGAAAATGTGTGACTGAAAATCCCAACCCTGACATTAAGGGCTGGGCAACAGAGCCTTAAAATAATAACTTTATTGCTTTATTTGCAATCCCTTTCAATACCTACCACACCTGGATGATGATCTTATATTTACACGTTTAGCCCTGAGACGCCATGAAGCAACACACAAGTATGATTACAGGATTGTGTGTTTTTATATATTAAAGGATAATTAGTTTACATGATCCAGATCAAACACCAGATTATGTTCAACATGTATCTTCTATCTTTGTCAAATTCAAGCATTGTCTAACCTTTAAAACATAACGCTGATGATGAGTGTGTGTGTGTGTGTGTGTGTGTGTGTGTGTGTGTGTGTGTGTGTGTGTGTGTGTGTGTGTGTGTGTGTGTGTGTGGCAGCAGAGGCACAAGTAGTGGGTTTTCTGTGTGTTTTAAAGGGCATTCTGAAATGCTAATGTAATCTTCATTTGATGTACAAAGGCCAAAGAGAGGAGGAGGGGGGGGCTGCTCACTAAAATATCATTAACGACCCTCTTTTGAATCCACTAATCATACCGGGTCCGGGGGACATTCGTCAAACGTTGAGAGAAACAAAACAAAAAGCACTCTGTCACTGCGGCCGGCATTTGCAATTCTAACGACGAGGAGGGCGTTCGAGGCGTGAGGCGGATCCACAAAGAGCCTTTGTGACGACCCTCCTCTGCTCAAGTCCACCATGCAAACACAAAATGGAGATCAGAGAGAGACCACTGCTCTCACATCATTACTCAGAGATCATAACAAAATCACAAAAGTAAAAGATCAGACACATTAACGCAGAAACGGGGCAAAAGAACTGCGTGTAAATAGCCACAAACGGCTAACTAGCCTAGCAGAGATGGGAGAAGTACTCAGATCTAGTACTTGAGTAAAAGTAGAAGTACTCAGATCTAGTACTTGAGTAAAAGTAGAAGTACTCAGATCTAGTACTTGAGTAAAAGTAGAAGTACTCAGATCTAGTACTTGAGTAAAAGTAGAAGTACTCAGATCTTGTACTTGAGTAAAAGTAGTCACTGTGCAGATTGGTCCATTTCAGAAAATATATATGATATGTTTTATAATGATTGATCATGAAAGTGTTCTCAAAGCTGGTAAAGGTGCAGCTAGTCTGAATGACTTTGTATACTGCAGGGTAGCTTGAGGATTTACTCCAGGTGGAACTAAAGTCTGATTTAACACTTGATTATATTTCACATCATTCATCACATCTGTGAAGTAACTAAAGGGATTAAATACATGTAGTGGAGTAGAAGTACACCATGTACCTCTGAACTGTAGTGGAGTAGAAGTACACCATGTACCTCTGAACTGTAGTGGAGTAGAAGTACACCATGTACCTCTGAACTGTAGTGGAGAGGAGGACTCCCTCTACATCTGGGGAGGATCCTCAGGTACACGGATGTTAACGGGCAGTCGTCGGGCAGAAAAACCAGGCGGCACCAAACCGTTCAGACAGGAAACCGGCCCTGGGTCAAGATGCACAGATAGTGGGAAGTTAGTTTGTACGAAGGATAAGAGGTTGACACGTGTACACAGAGGATTTAAGCAGAAATAAGAGGATTATAGCAAATGTTTACGCACTTTGAACAGATCACGGATGAAAATGGATTAGATCCGGGATTAGAAGAGACATGTAGAAATAATTAACACCAAACTCCTCCTGGGAAATGATTTTTAAGATCATTTTCCTATTTAATTATACATTTCATTTATAGAGCGATTTTTTAAAAGGTACTAAAATACAATTTGCACGGTACAAAATCATAAAAGTAAAAGTAGAAGTACTCCGATCTTGTACTTGAGTAAACGTAGAAGTACTCAGATATTGCAATTGAGTAAAAGTAGAAGTACTCAGATCTTGCACTTGAGTAAAAGTAGAAGTACTCAGATCTTGTACTTGAGTAAAAGTAGAAGTACTCAGATCTTGTACTTGAGTAAAAGTAGAAGTACTCACGATCTTGTACTTGAGTAAACGTAGAAGTACTCAGATATTGCAATTGAGTAAAAGTAGAAGTACTCAGATCTTGCACTTGAGTAAAAGTAGAAGTACTCAGATCTTGTACTTGAGTAAAAGTAGAAGTACTCAGATCTTGTACTTGAGTAAAAGTAGAAGTACTCAGATCTTGTACTTGAGTAAAAGTAGAAGTACCAGAGTGTAGGAATACTCTGTCACAGTAAAAGTCCTGCATTCAAAATGTTCCTCAAGTGAAAGTAGAAAAGTATTCTCATCAAAATATAGTGAAAGTAGTGACAGTAAAAGTAGTCATTGTGCAGATTGGTCCATTTCAGAATAATATATATATGATATGTTTTATAATGATTGATCATGAAAGTGTTCTCAAAGCTGGTAAAGGTGCAGCTAGTCTGAATGACTTTGTATACTGCAGGGTAGCTTGAGGATTTACTCCAGGTGGAACTAAAGTCTGATTTAACACTTGGTTATATTTCACATCATTCATCCACATCTGTGAAGTAACTAAAGGTATTAAAGACATGTAGTGGAGTAGAAGTACACCATGTACCTCTGAACTGTAGTGGGGTAGAAGTACAAAGTACAAGTACCTCTAAAAATTGTACTTAGCACAGTACTTGAGTACATGTACTTAGTAACTTTAAACCTCTGTTTATTAGAGAGGTATTTTCCTGACAGTGTTCAGATCAGTTTCTCTGGAGAGGAAGGGTGTGGCTTTAGTTTCAAAACCACTGAGACCGAAACACGGATGAAAACCTCCAGTAAAACCCGGCAGGACTCAGGGCTCCAAACACACTGAACATAAATCTACCGTTAGCTCTGAAAAGTGGTTATTGTTTCTTTAAAAAAAGTCGCGTAGCAACGACTTCTCAGGTGTTAGCATTAGCCAAATATGCTAACTAACATTACTGGGTGTTAGCTTGGAATAAGAGTAAGAAGCACACAGTTAGTATTTAACAAATTAACAGAGGCGTAGGAGATAGAATAATGATGTGTGACAAACGTTAACTACATTTAAATAGTTTCACTGTTTAAATAACATCGCAAGTTAGCATTAAAGCTAGTTAGCACCCAACTAGCATTAAAGTTAGCATCAAGCTGAACTCACTAATGTGTTTTTAATTTGTTTTATTTAAAATATGTATTTAATAGGATAGTTGTTTTTCCGTTTATAAACTACGACACATGTGAAAGCGTGTGACAGATGAAGGGATATTTAAGTATTCTAACCATGAATCGTGTTGTTTGTAACTCGTTATTTAGAGATTAGCTGACGTTAGCTTCTCAAAAAATACTAAACTAGCTCGTAAGCTAAAGCTGTTTTGCTCACAAACATGATTAATGCTACAGTGAAGTCAGGAGTAGTTCGTCCTCGTGAACAGGAAGATGTTAGCGGACTAATTATGGAACTAATTAAGTTTCCCAGCTGGGATTAGCTGTTAAAAAGCTCATTTGTTTCTCGGTAAAAAAGCTTCACCTACCGTGTTCTGTCTCCGCTGCTAAATCTCACTGTGGAGGAAGAGCAATGATTGGATCCGGCTCAGCCAATCACAGCAGTTTATGAACATCAGGGCTCAGCCATGAGAGCACTAATGTGGTCCAGGCTCAGCCAATCAGAGTGCTACAACAGCGGTTTTTTATTGTTATTTTGTATTTATTCATATTTTTTATTATTTTATTCATATTTATATATTTTTGTAATCTTTTTCATTCTTTGTTATTCAGATTTGTTTTGTTTTGTTTACATATCAAAGCGTTTGAATGGAAATAACCCCTCCGACCAAATGTTTACTAGGGCCCATGAAGGTTTCTAATTCTCCAATTCCCCTCCTCGACTCCCCTCCTCGACTCCTATCCTCGTGTCTTAGTCCCGCCCACAGGAGATGCAAGCGGAGGAGTCGAGGAGGGGAACCGAGGAGAGAGGAGTTGAGGAGAGAGGAGGGGAACCGAGGAGAGAGGAGTCGAGAGAGAGGAGGGGAACCGAGGAGAGAGGAGTCGAAGAAGGGAACCGAGGAGTCGAGGAGGGGAAATTAGGGAAATGAGAAAGGGCCTAGATGTTTGGAAAGATAATTAAAGTGTTGTTCTCTTATAAATCTTGTTTACGAGGACATCTAGTGGTTTGATTTCTCTGTATTTAATCCAGCAGTTCTCTAAACACTGTTTCATGTGGAAGTTAATTAAATATTGAAGTAATAAATTATCACGCCTCATGATATGAAGACATTTAAAACAAATATTTTGTTTAATAATTGTTTAAATGAGGCACAATTACATCACTGTATCACATAGTAGTCCGGGCGCTGTACAATAGCTGCCCACTGCTCCTAGTACTAGACTCCTCACTCCTGGTGCTAGACTCCTACTAGACTCCTGGTGCTAGACTCCTGGTGCTAGACTCCTGGTGCTAGACTCCTAGTACTAGACTCCTGGTGCTAGACTCCTAGTACTAGACTCCTAGTGCTAGACTCCTGGTGCTAGACTCCTAGTACTAGACTCCTGGTGCTAGACTCCTAGTACTAGACTCCTGGTGCTAGACTCCTGGTTCTAGGATGAGTTAAATGCAGAGAACACATTTCACTGTGTGTGCTGTGTGCTCTGCATTTAACTCATTAAAACAATAATTTGAACTTTTTAGACATCTTTAAGACACCCAGAGGCATGAAAGAAAAGATGGCTTAATATTAAAGGGGACCTATCATGCAAAATCCCCTTCTTCATGTCTCTTCTACATCAACATGTAATGAGCTGATCAGATTTTGGCCACTTTATGATGTCATAACGATGTTCGGCTTGTGTAACCATTAGCCAATCAGCAACCAAGGTAACCCCCCCCCCCCCCACCTTATCACCTGAATCTCCTCCTAGAGCACCATTGAGTTCTTTGTAACCAAATGTCTCTCAGAGGGGCGTGGGGAGGGGCTCCTTATTTTCATCTAAAGTAACAGACAGAGAATCAGCACTTTGGAAACAGGGCTGAAACAGAGGGGATTATGGGTAATGCTGCAATGATCTGTTTGGAGTTTCAGCCAATCAGAGACAGGCTCTGGATATATCTGAGAACTGTGATATATTGATGAAGAACAGTATGATAGAAACGAAAACAAATGTAAGAATGTATTAATTTGAAACAATGAATGTGTGTATTAAAGTGAAAAGAGGAGGCATGTCCATAGAACAAAAGGCTTTATTCCACAATATAAACCTGTAACATCTCCAGCTAACAATCCCCACAGTATCCTACACCTTCATCATTATCATCATCATCATTATCATCATCATCATCATCATCATCATCATCATCATCATCATCATCATCATCATGTGAAGCGCCGTCAAAGCGGAGATCAAGCCATAAAAGTCCGTTCAGACGAGACGAGTTATTGCTCAGATAAATAAAAGCTACTCTACAAAAAGAGGGGTAATAATATTAAGATAGTAAACACGGGGTCTCAAAAAGATCCTTTTTTTTGGGGTGAAAACATGTGATTTCTGTCGGCTCTGTTTAACATGCAGGATAATATCCCCCCCCCCTCCCATCCCCCCACCCCCCCCACGCCAAGTTTCCTTTACTCCCATGCAGCACACTTCAATTTTTTTTTTAAAGACAACCACAAACAGTTGATCGGAAGAAGGAAATATATAATATTTATATATGTAAAAATACAAAAAAATAACTAAACATTATAATTCTGGACAACAAGTCAAAGGGAGATAGCACCGTTGTTACAAAAGGGAGGACAGACTGAGGAGGTGTGTGCGTGTGCGTGTGTGTGCGTGTGTGTGTGTATGACTTCATTTCCTGGAGTGTGTGTTGCTCCGTGAACACCTCACACAGATGTAATCCTCCTTCTCCGCAGTTTCCGCCGTCACGCCGACACACACCTGATGGAACCACTGGTTACAGCTGCCGTCACACTGCACCCAGTCCACCTGCACACACACACACACACACACACACACACACACACACACACACACACACACACACACACACACACACACACACACACACACACACACACACCAACACACACACAACACACACACACACACACACACACACACACAACACACACACACACACACACACACACACGGCACATTACAACAATCCTTCAGACATTTCTATTTCTATGTAAATACTGCTATATTTTACTATATTTTTTTTATTTGTATTATATATTTTCTTAACATTATTATAGTTTTCTTTAAAAAGTTTTCTATCTGTGTTTTTAATTCTTGTTTTACTTTTATGTATGCACCACGACATCAACTCAAATTCCTCGTCAGTAAAACAGACAGTAGTGTGTAGGTCTAATAACAAGAAACCTCCCCTTTAATGTGATTTAATTCACTATCTCTCTATACGTTAAATCCCCTCAATGGACCAATTAGTGACTAAAGACCCCCTGCTCTATACGTTAACCCCTCACCTCGTCTCCCTCCGGCAGCTGGCAGCTCTCTGCGGGACAGACGGCCATCTCCTCCTCGGAGTCGGACTGGGAGAAGTCAGATCGAGGGGAGGAGGAAGTGGAGGCCGGACGCTTCCTGTTGGTCTTCTGGCGTTTGTGAGCCGGCTTCTTGTTCTTCAGACGCCGCTCGGACTCCAGAGCCTCGAGGTCCAGGAGCCGCTTCGCCTTCTTCTCCGAGCCCAGCAGGGAGTCCCTCGCTGCAACGTCCTGAAAACACAGAACACAGTCATATTTAAAGGTCTCCATACTATTTTTAGTCATATATTATAGGTCTCAGATATATACAAATATTTAAAAAACATGTCTCTGAAGTGTCCTTCTCCAAACCCCAAACAGATCCTTGTAGCCTCGTCCCCCGTCCCCCCCCTCTCTTCCAGCTGTTACTAAAGAGCTGACTCTGGGTCTGTAGCTTTAGAGAGAGAGTAGATCTCATCAGGAGAACTCTCCAGCAGAAACTCAGCTAAATGCTGCCGTGATGAAACTCCATATCATGTTCCAAACCACATCAAGGATTCTCTCTGAAACAGTACGGAGCTCAAACTCTTTCTCTCTCTCAGGTCAAGGTGAGTTCCTTTTGATTTCCTGCTTCTTCACACATACTCTCTCCAGTACAGGTTAGCTCTGAGTGTTAGCATGCTAATGTAAACACAGACCCTATTACTTCCAGAACACGTCTCATTGTTTCTGACAGCAACGTTTCTGATTGGCCCGTGGGTGTAAAGCCCGCCCACATTTCCTGACACTTTGTGAGTCTCCTGACGCACCGGGGACACATATTTATGTATAAAAGACATTACAAATGGCATTTTGCATGATAGGAGACCTTTAACCAACGTTTTAGAGATATAATATTTAAAAATATGTGTGTGTGTACCTGGCTGGGAGTGTTTTCCTGAGAGTGAAAGTGTGTGTGTGTGTCGGTGCTCTGAGGGGGAGGCGTGAGGCGGTCCGTGCTGCTCGCTCGGTCCAGTAAGACGTGGAAGAGTTTCTGCACCTCAGGGAGGGAAACCTGCAGCAGCAGCCCCTCGACCATCAGCTCCTCCAGCTCCACACTCAGGCCTGAAACACAGAGAAAACACATGTTCACCTCCATTCAAGTTTGTATACCACTAATAGGAACTACAGCACGGTCACATGACTTCACTCCACCACCGCTAAGCTAAAGGCAGCTAATGTTGGGCTATAAAGGAACTACAGCAAGGTCACATGACTTCACGTGACCAACGCTAAGCTAAAGGTGGCTAATGTTAGGCTATAAAGGAACTACAGCACGTCACATGACTTCACGTGACCAACGCTAAGCTAAAGGAGGCTAATGTTAGGCTATAAAGGAACTACAGCACGGTCACATGACTTCACGTCACCACCGCTAAGCTAAAGGTGGCTAATGTTGGGCTATAAAGGACCTACAGCACGGTCACATGACTTCACGTCACCACCGCTAAGCTAAAGGAGGCTAATGTTGGGCTATAAAGGACCTACAGCACGGTCACATGACTTCACGTCACCACCGCTAAGCTAAAGGCGGCTAATGTTGGGCAATAAAGGAACTACAGCACGGTCACATGACTTCACCTCACCACCGCTAAGCTAAAGGAGGCTAATGTTGGGCTATAAAGGAACTACAGCATGGTCACATGACTTCACATCACCACCGCTAAGCTAAAGGAGGCTAATGTTGGGCTATAAAGGAACTACAGCACGGTCACATGACTTCACGTCACCACCGCTAAGCTAAAGGAGGCTAATGTTGGGCTATAAAGGAACTACAGCACAGTCACATGACTTCACGTCACCACCGCTAAGCTAAAGGTGGCTAATGTTGGGCTATAAAGGAACTACAGCACGGTCACATGACTTCACGTCACCACCGCTAAGTAAAGGTGGCTAATGTTGGGCTATAAAGGAACTACAGCACGGTCACATGACTTCACATCACCACCGCTAAGCTAAAGGTGGCTAATGTTGGGCTATAAAGGAACTACAGCACGGTCACATGACTTCACGTCACCACGCTAAGCTAAAGGCGGCTAATGTTGGGCTATAAAGGAAACTACAACACAGTCACATGACTTCACGTCACCACCGCTAAGCTAAAGGAGGCTAATGTTGGGCTATAAAGGAACTACAGCACGGTCACATGACTTCACGTCACCACCGCTAAGCTAAAGGTGGCTAATGTTGGGCTATAAAGGAACTACAGCAGGTCACATGACTTCACGTCACCACCGCTCTAAGCTAAAGGTGGCTAATGTTGGGCTATAAAGGAACTACAGCACGGTCACATGACTTCACATCACCACCGCTAAGCTAAAGGTGGCTAATGTTGGGCTATAAAGGAACTACAGCACGGTCACATGACTTCACGTCACCACCGCTAAGCTAAAGGGGCTAATGTTGGGCTATAAAGGAACTACAGCACGGTCACATGACTTCACGTCACCACCGCTAAGCTAAAAGGCGGCTAATGTTGGGCTATAAGGAACTACAAACACAGTCACATGACTTCACGTCACCACCGCTAAGCTAAGGCGGCTAATGTTGGGCTATAAAGGAACTACAGCACGGTCACATGACTTCACGTCACCACCGCTAAGCTAAAGGCGGCTAATGTTGGGTATAAAGGAACTACAACACAGTCACATGACTTCACGTCACCACCGCTAAGCTAAAGGCGGCTAATGTTGGGCTATAAAGGAACTACAGCACGGTCACATGACTTCACGTCACACCGCTAAGCTAAAGGCGGCTAATAAGTTGGGCTATAAAGGAACTACAACACAGTCACATGACTTCACGTCACACCGCTAAGCTAAAGGTGGCTAATGTTGGGATATAAAGGAAGTACAGCACGGTCACATGACTTCACGTCACCACCGCTAAGCTAAAGGCGGCTAATGTTGGGCTATAAAGGAACTACAACACAGTCACATGACTTCACGTCACCACCGCTAAGCTAAAGGCGGCTAATGTTGGGCTATAAAGGAAACTACAACACAGTCACATGACTTCACGTCACCACCGCTAAGCTAAAGGCGGCTAATGTTGGGCTATAAAGGAACTACAGCACGGTCACATGACTTCACGTCAGCAAACGCTAAGCTAAAGGCGGCTAACGTTGGGCTATAAAGGAAACTACGGCACGGTCACATGACTTCACGTCACCACCGCTAAGCTAAAGGAGGCTAATGTTGGGCTATAAAGGAACTACAGCAAGGTCACATGACTTCACATCACCACCGCTAAGCTAAAGGAGGCTAATGTTGGGCTATAAAGGAACTACAGCACGGTCACATGACTTCACGTCACCACCGCTAAGCTAAAGGAGGCTAATGTTGGGCTATAAAGGAACTACAGCACGGTCACATGACTTCACGTCACCACCGCTAAGCTAAAGGCAGCTAATGTTGGGCTATAAAGGAACTACAGCACGGTCACATGACTTCACGTCACCACCGCTAAGCTAAAGGCGGCTAATGTTGGGCTATAAAGGAACTACAGCACGGTCACATGACTTCACGTCGGCAACGCTAAGCTAAAGGCGGCTAACGTTGGGCTATAAAGGAACTACGGCACGGTCACATGACTTCACGTCACCACCGCTAAGCTAAAGGAGGCTAATGTTGGGCTATAAAGGAACTACAGCACGGTCACATGACTTCACGTCACCACCGCTAAGCTAAAGGCGGCTAATGTTGGGCTATAAAAGGAACTACAGCACGGTCACATGACTTCACGTCGGCAACGCTAAGCTAAAGGCGGCTAACGTTGGGATTATAAAGGAACTACGGCACGGTCACATGACTTCACGTCACCACCGCTAAGCTAAAGGAGGCTAATGTTGGGCTATAAAGGAACTACAGCACGGTCACATGACTTCACGTCACCACCGCTAAGCTAAAGGAGGCTAACGTTGGGCTATAGAGGAACTACTATGTGTGTATATTGTTTAAATCGTACCCTGCAGAGGGATGCATCTGGTCTCAGTGTAGAAGACGGTCTGAGTTTGGCCGTTCTGGTTCCACTCTGGAGTCAAACACGGAGCCTGCAGCACAAACAACAAAAATACTTATTAAGTCAAAGATAAATAAATCTAATTAATAGAATTAATACATTTATTATTTTTCTAACTGCAACAGAACGAGGAGTCCTGGTACCTGTGAGTGGTTGTGGGGGGATGTCCTCCCTGTGCCCAGCTGGTGAGGGTGGGGGGGGTCCAGCTGGTGAGGGTGGGGGGGGTCCCTGCTCTGTGCTGATGCTCGTCACAGATCTTTTTGGCTCTCTGTTGCCAGCTGACGGCTCTCTGAACGAGGTGCTGCAGAGCCTCGCCCTCTGGCAGCCGAGCCTTCAGCCTCCTGATAGCCGCCAGCAGGGAGACGGCTGTCCTCAGGGGGGGCTTCTCTGAGCGCACGCAGCCAACGCAGAGCCACGGCTGGGGGGCCGGCTGGGGGTCCAAGGATCAAACAATTATATGTCTTTTTAACAAATCTCAAAATTCTCAATTTTTATCGCAAAATTCTCGTTTCCTCAATATCAAAAAATGTTCAGAAAAACGGAAAATTCTCTTTTTTCCCCTCAAAATCCCCAAACAAATTGCAATCTCAAAATTCGCACTTTTTTCCTGAAAATCTCGGAATTCTAATTTCTTCTAAAAAACGCCAGTCTGACTTTTTTTTCTGAAAAATCTTAAAATTCTGCCTCAATAATGTTCCTATATTCTGGACTAAAAACAAACCGAGGAAGAGTTTCCCTCATTGAATTTAACCAATGGGAATGAATGGAACTCTGTTTGACTTGCATACGTAAACAAAGCTTTGTTTCAACAAGACGTTACAAGCTTTGTAAAAATCAACTTATATTCTCAGAATTCAGACTTTTTTTTGAAAGACTCGGAATTCTGACTTTTTCCAAAAAATATCTTGAGTTCGGATTTTATTCTGAAAATCAAAAATTCCAGCCTTTTTTTCTGAAATCTCAGAATTCTGACTTTTTTGTAAAAATCTCACAATTCTCACTTATTTCTGAAAATAAAACGTTTTGCCAAAAAATTCAAAGTTCTCACTTATTTCTGAAAATCTCAGAATTCAGACTTTTTTGTAAAAATTCAAAATGATCACTTTATTCTGAAAATCTGAAAATTCAGAATGTTTTTCAAAAAATCTCAAAGTTCTGAAATGTTTACAAAATGTTGACTTTATTCTGAAAATCTCAGAGTTCTCACTTCTGTCTGAAAAACAGAAAACTCACTTTTTTTCTGAAAATGTCAAAATTCTGCCTCAATAATTTATATTCTGGACTGCAAATAGAGTGAGGAAGAGTTTCCCCAATGAATGGCCCTCTGACTCACACACTGGGGGTCAGGCTGGGGGTCCGTCTGGGGGTCCGTCAGGGGGTCAGGCTGGGGGTCGGGGGGGTCCCTGACGCAGCACGCAGAGTGGAAGGCGTCTCTGCACAGCTCACACTGCAGCATGGCTCCCAAGGGGGGCTTCTGACAAAAACACACCTCAAGGTCGCTGCAGGAGGCCGCTGGGAGCAGCTTCGACTCGTTGGCCGCCCGCAGCTGAGAGAGAGAGTCCAGCTCCCGGAAACGAAGATCCTCCAGAGTCAACATCTGGGGACGAAACGCAGAAAAATCTAAAGTTTCTGACTTTTTTGTGAAAATCTTAGAATTCTCACTTTTTTCAAAAATCAAAATTTCTTTACTCTTTATTCTGAAAATCTCAGAATTCTCACTTTTTTCTGAAAATCTCACAATTAAAAAATATTCTGAAAAATCTAAAAATTCTAAGTTTTCTGAAAATCTCAACAAAAAAAATCAAAAATGTTCTCGAAATCTCGAAATACTGACTTTTGTCAAAAATCTCAAAATGCGGACTTTTTAAAAAAAAAATCAACATTTTGTAACTTTATTCGAAAAATCTCAGAATTCTCACTTTTTTCTGAAAATCTGAAAATTCAAAAATCTGAAAATCAAAAAATTCTAACTTTTCTGAAAATCAAAAAAAAATAGTTCACAAAACTCAAATTCAAAAAAATCAAAAATGTTCTTGAAATCGAAAAATTCTGACTTTTTTCGAAAATCTCAAAATTCTGACTTGCCTACGTAAACAAAGCTCTGTGTCAACGAGACGTTACAACTCATGAAAAGCTTTGTAAAAATCAACTGATATTGCATGATATGAAACTCAACACAAACAGAGTAAACTCACAGCAGCGTTCGAGTCCGTGGAGTCGGACAGAGCTTTCTCTACGTCGCTCAGCGAGCTCAGACACAACGCTTTCTTTTTGTTGCTTTTCGGCGACTCTTTCCCTTTCTTTGTTTTCCTCTTCGGAGATCCTGAAGTCCCGCCTTCACACCTCGGACACAGGACCTGCGAGGAGGAAAAGAAACGTCAGGAACAGAGAAAACGCTCAACTCTCTGAGGCCTGAAAGTCTGTTTTAATAGAGGACATTTTAAACTTTAACTGACACATATACTGCGCACGTTTGTAACAGAGAGGGAGAGGAAGAAGGACGAAAGGGAAAGGTCGAAACCTGAAAGATGTCTCTGACGATATGTGGTAAATGTGTAGAAAATAACAAACAATATCCCGAAAATATGTGGAAATAAATCAAAATAAATAAATCAAAATCTCCGTATTTTTCACATGAATTTGAGAAATGTTTCAATATTCTTTCAAAGAAGAAAAATGTTTGAAAATACTTTAAAAAATTTGCATATACAAGAAAAATCTTAACAATTTATTAAAACAGTTTTTTTATAAATGTCTCCAACAATATTTAAAAACGTCTGAAAATACTCAAAAAAATATCCCCAAAAATATGTGAAAAAGTCTTGAAAATATGCCTCAAACAAATCTGAAAGCGTTTCTGAAAATGCCTCAAAAATATGTAAAAGTGTCTGGAACTATAAAGACAAATATGCGACTAATACCTGCAAAAAAAATCATTTTCGGTGGATGCTACAAAAAGGTCCGGATCAAGCTCAAATGCAAATAAAAAGGTGTTATCCTCAGATGCTCAGCAGCTTCAGGGTAGAAATGGCAAAGAAATTCTTCTGAGCTGAGCTCCTCCAACAACGCAACATATATAATAAAATACAAAAATAGTGCAAGAAGTCTATATACATGTAAACAGAATATGATATGTACAAGAACAGAGTATGAAATTAAATAATGTAAATTAAGACAAAATTAAATACGTTGATAACTATTTATATAAATGAGTAGATTAGTTTAGTAGCTGTTATTAAAGGTGTGATATACCTCCAGTAGGGACAGAGTGGACCCTCTCTGCAGGAAGGCAGCCGCTGCAGACTCTCTCCAGCTCTGGACCTCCAGCAGCAGAGACTCCAGACGCTCTAAAGGCTCCAGATGAACCTGGACCGCCTGGCCTCTCAGAACCAGCTCCGAGAGACGGTCCACCATCGGGCTGCTGCCGTCCGCCTGCAGGAGGACACATAGATTATATATACATAGATTATATATACATATTTACATAGATTATATACATATTTATAAAACGGACAAGTCAAATCAAGCAATCTGATTGGTTCTTCGCCGTGATATAATGAGCGTATATCACGGGTAGAATTGTAGTTTTCACAACAAGTCAGTATCCCTCCGCGTCTGAGAAAAGCTACAACCCTTACAGCTGTTACATTACGTCCGTTACGAAACTAACTAACTAACAAAGCTTAAGATGGAAACATGTAAGGGATAATGTGCAGCAAGGCCTTATTGACCGTTGTTAAGGACGCTCACATCTGCAGAAAGAAGTCCGTCGATTTAACTCATACAGTTGGGCTTGCTTTTCAAACTGGGACAAGAAAACAGCGGAGAAGTAACGGGGCAGAAACCCTCCTTTTTACGCAGCGGTCCAGACATAGACATCAAACGGCAAAACATATTCAGTCTCCAGTTCCTTTGGCATCAGGGCAGGGATATCTAGATACTTCCCAAGGTCTGACATCATGAATTGTGCTACTTTTAAAGCAAGCAACGATGTTTTCAAATCTGTAATCAGAAAGCTCCTCAAAAACGCTATGGAAGCCGTTCCTGCCGTTGCTACGTAATTAAAACGGTAACAACGGACTCTCTTTGATCTGCCTGTCGGGTGTTCTTTTACCCATAATGACCGCCTCGCTGCACATTATCCCTTACTTAACTTCGACCTCCGGGTGGCCTCACTATGGAGGAGTGGATTGAGCAGTGCCTATCTCCAGAGAGCACCTAAACGACGACATGCAGAGCTCCGTGAAGAGCAGGTAGACCAACTGGAGAAGAACCTCCTTTCAAAAGCTTTCTGATGCGGGTCTTGAAACAAAGCAGAGACATGATGACCGTTAGTGGCCACAGGTGCGAAAGCTCTCTCCAGAGCTGCTGGAAGCCGAATCTCGGGGACCGGAGAAAGTGGAGCAATATTCTGGCCACGCCGAGCAACAGCCTAGAACAACCTCAGCCTATACAAGTGACCTCGTGAGCCTTTCTACTGATGCTGGACAGGTTTTAAAATACTGGATCAACGCTCTCTGTCTAATATGTTCGCTAGCTGTTAGTGTTGTTGCATAGCAACCACCTCGCACTAAGTTTCGTGCAGAAGGCAACGGAGGGACTATTTTATTTTGAACATCATTATTTACTAATAAAAACTATTTAAATTAGAGTGTGTATTTTTCTTTCATATTGCCACACTTGGTAACCGTTTTATAAAACGCTTCGCGTCGGGCCGAGCCACGCCCCTTAGCTGTGATATAATGAGCATATACCACGGCCTGTCGTGAGCTATTGCTTAAATATAGACTGTTGGTCACCCTGTCAGAGACTTTCTGACTCACAGACCATAATAACCGGAGAGGCTCCAACAGCATCATCTGGGACCCAAAGCATGCTCTAACAGAGAATCTGAACTGCTACCATCTGATGGAGATCACTAAAGTCAGCCTGAAGCATCCTCTTGCTCCAGTCAGATTGAAGCATCCTCTGTGCTCCAGTCAGCCTGAAGCATCCTCTGTGCTCCAGTCAGCCTGAAGCATCCTCTGTGCTCCAGTCCTCTCAGTGAACAAGAGCTACAGATCAGATGCACGCTGAAGACTCTTTGAGCAGCTCTCACTGATCCTGCTGTGATGTTCCATGTTTGTTGTTTGTTTCTCATGTGTCTTGATGTGTGTCTGTTGATGTTCCACGTGGAGCTGCTGGGATGCAAGGAGCATCTCAGACTGGATCCGACCTCTAAAGTATCATCGTATCGAGTACATGACAGAGGCTTTTATAGATATTGCCAGGCAAGCTGTACTTATTTTCTTTTTCTTTCCCTCCTGCTCTTTTCTCTTCTCCCTTTTTTCACTGCAGCTAATCAGCAGCTGGCCTGCGGAGGTGGAGGAGTTAGGTACGTTTGGGGACATCACGTAGTTAAACATCTGTTAGACACACTAGGTTAGTGGATTGTTGCTTTGTCCCATTCTTAGTAGTTCAGATAGTGAGGGTTTTTGTTTGAGTTTTTGTTTCAAAGGATAGATTCAGAGATAGGCCTTGTTATATTTGTTTATTTGGTTTGGCCCAATCTCCTCCCTCCTCCTCCTCCTCCCCTCCTCCTCCTCCTCCTCCTCCTCCTCCTCCTCCTCCTCCTCCTCCTCCTCCTCCTCTCACTTAAAGAACATTTGTTGGCAGCATTCTTTGTTTAAAAGGAATAAACTTTTTTGTTAAGGTTCAGTCTGACTCCCTCGGATATTGGTTGTTGTGTGTGACTGTCTCCAGACCCCCTGACCTTAGTGGGGGACGTAAACAGATATACATAATCACACGTCTATATAGAGAGAATGAAAAACATGCTCAGTGTTGTTATAGTAGTGCTGGATGTCTGACCTGGATCTCCTCGGCCTCCTGCAGCCACGCCCTGGCTCTCCTGATGGAGTCCTTCAGCAGGAGGCAGTTTGGGAGGTGAGCCGAGACCACGGTCGCCTTCTCAGCTGCAGCAGAGAGGGTCTCTATGGAGAGGGGGGTCTGGAGGAAAACACAGGTGGAGGTTAGACACACATGCAAGGTAAATAACTCACTAATACAACCATCTGTCTGCTTCACAGGAAGAAATGATCCCTACAACTGGCTCTTTGCTCCCAACCTTTTCAACTCAGGGCCCACTTTCAACCATAAACAACACGGAGGCTAAATAAAGCTCTGATTGGTCAATTCAGAACATGTGACACGTTGTAAATCCAGTAGAACAGACCACTGTCAAGGACTGTAATGACCGTTGCTAAGGACTGTAATGACCGATGCCAAGGAATGTAATGACCGTTGCCAAGGACTGTAATGACCGTTGCTAAGGACTGTAATGACCGTTGCTAAGGACTGTAATGACCGTGCTAAGGACTGTAATGACCGTTGCTAAGGACTGTAATGACCGTTGCCAAGGACTGTAATGACCGTTGCTAAGGATTGTAATGACCGTTGCTAAGGACTGTAATGACCGTTGCTAAGGACTGTAATGACCATTGCTAAGGACTGTAATGACCGTTGCTAAGGACTGTAATGACCGTTGCTAAGGACTGTAATGACCGATGCCAAGGACTGTAATGACCATTGCTAAGGACTGTAATGACCATTGCTAAGGACTGTAATGACCGTTGCTAAGGACCGCAATGACGGTTGCTAAGGACTGTAATGACTGATGCCAAGGACTGAAATGGCCGTTGCTAAGGACTGTAATGACCATTGCTAAGGACTATAATGACCGTTGTTAAGGACTGTGATGACCGTTGCTAAGGACTGTAATGACCATTGCTCAGGACTATAATGACCGCTGTCACGGACTGTAATGACCGTTGCTAAGGACTGTAATGACCGTTGCTAAGGACTGTAATGACCAATGCCAAGGACTGTAATGACCGTTTGCTAAGGGCTGTAATGACCATTGCTAAGGACTGTAATGACCGTTGCTAAGGACTGTAATGACCGTTGCTAAGGACTGTAAAGACCGCTGCTAAGGACTGTAATGACCGTTGCTAAGGACTGTAATGGCCGTTGCTAAGGACTGTAATGACCGATGCCAAGGACTGTAATGACCGTTGCTAAGGACTGTAATGACCATTGCTAAGGACTGTAATGACCGTTGCTAAGGACTGTAATGACCGATGCCAAGGACTGTAATGACCGTTGCTAAGGACTGTGATGACCGTTGCTGAGGACTGTAAGGACCGCTGTCAAGGACTGTAATGACCGTTGCTAAGGACTGTGATGACCGTTGCTGAGGACTGTAAGGACCGTTGCTAAGGACTGTAATGACCGTGCTAAGGACTGTAATGACCGATGCTAAGGACTGTAATGACCGTTGCTAAGGACTGTAATGACCGTTGCTAAGGACTGTAATGACCGCTGTCAAGGACTGTAATGACCGTTGCTAAGGACTGTAATGACCGATGCCAAGGACTGTAATGACCGTTGCTAAGGACTGTAATGACCGCTGTCGAGGACTGTAATTACCGTTGCTAAGGACTGTAATGACCGTTGCTGAGGACTGTAAGGACCGTTGCTAAGGACTGTAATGACCGTTGCTAAGGCCTGTAATGACCGATGCTAAGGACTGTAATGACCGTTGCTAAGGACTGTAATGACCGTTGCTAAGGACTGTAATGACCATTGCTAAGGACTGTAATGACCGATGCCAAGGACTGTAATGACCGTTGCTAAGGACTGTAATGACCGATGCTAAGGACTGTAATGACCGTTGCTAAGGACTGTAATGACCGATGCTAAGGACTGTAATGACCGATGCCAAGGACTGTAATGACCGTTGCTAAGGACTGTAATGACCATTGCTAAGGACTGTGATGACCGATGCCAAGGACTGTAATGACCGTTGCTAAGGACTGTAATGACCGATGCCAAGGACTGTAATGACCGTTGCTAAGGACTGTAATGACCATTGCTAAGGACTGTGATGACCGTTGCTAAGGACTGTAATGACCGCTGTCAAGGACTGTAATGACCGTTGCTAAGGACTGTAATGACCATTGCTGAGGACTGTAAGGACCGTTGCTAAGGACTGTAATGACCGTTGCTAAGGACTGTAATGACCGCTGTCAAGGACTGTAATGACCGTTGCTAAAGACTGTAATGACCATTGCTGAGGACTGTAAGGACCGTTGCTAAGGACTGTAATGACCGTTGCTAAGGACTGTAATGACCGATGCTAAGGACTGTAATGACCGTTGCTAAGGACTGTAATGACCGCTGCTAAGGACTGTAATGACCGCTGTCAAGGACTGTAATGACCATTGCTAAGGACTGTAATGACCGATGCCAAGGACTGTAATGACCGTTGCTAAGGACTGTAATGACCGCTGTCAAGGACTGTAATGACCGTTGCTAAGGACTGTAATGACCGTTGCTGAGGACTGTAAGGACCGTTGCTAAGGACTGTAATGACCGTTGCTAAGGACTCTAATGACCGATGCTAAGGACTGTAATGACCGTTGCTAAGGAGAAGAGAAAGGAAAGGAGGTTCAAATAAAAAAAAATCTTAATAGTGAAATGTTTCCACACAAATCAGAATGTTTTGCAAATTATTTGGCGGCCCACTAGGGGTCCGTGGCCCACAGGTTGGGAACCGCTGATCTAAATGAAGGGTGTCTCCTCACCTTCAATTTTTATAGGACTTTAAAATCTCTTTAATTGACAAGTTTTGTTGCTAATTAATTTCTTGGTGTTATGAAATCTTATCAAAATGTGTTATTAAATGACCTGGCGTTCATCAGGCGGCCCGCCCGCTCCTCCCAGCTCTCGGAGACGTTGAGCAGCTCCTGCAGACGGGCCATGTCTCTCTCCAGTGAGCGGTGAGATGTGAGGCCCACCCCCTGATCGATGAGCCTCCTCAGGGTCTCCAGGCTCAGGGGCTGTTTCCCAGCGCTCTGAACCCCCTCCAGCCAGCGCGCCTGCTCCAGAAGCTCTCGAAGCCTCGGCAGCTCGGGCAGACCCACGTCGAAGTCGAAGCTGACGTCCAGCAGACTCTGGATCTCCGTCACGCTCGGCCTCTCGTCCGATAAAACCTTCTCGCTGTGCTGCTGGAAGTCCTCGATGCGGTTCAGGAGCTCCTGGAGGACGGGGAATACAAGAGACACGAATCAATGCTTCTGTGCGCGACAAACACATGAGTGAGACAGACTATCCAAATAAAACCCCGGAACTAAACTAAATGACATGAATAAAACTGAAACTTCACATAAACATTTAACCCAGTTGACAACGCACAACAGTATGTGATATTATACTGATGATCAGAGGAAATTAGACCCCAAAGAGGTCAAACTGACTGTAGTTTATCTCCAAAAATAGAAAAACATATCTAGGATTTGGAGAAGTAATCATGCATTTTGTTTTTTTTAAACTGTGCTAACTTCTCCTCCTCCTCTGTTTTCAACAATATAAAATGAATATATCAATTAAAAGCAGCGGTAAAAAGAAAAGTCTTCAGCCTGATGGATTTAAAAGTAGTAAGAGTTGCAATCAATGTTTATTTATATAGCCCAATATCACAATCAATGCTTCTGCAGAACTGATTTTATTATCCCACAGCAAATGTTACAGAAATCAGAGGTGAGAGATCCTTTAATGGTCCCACAGCCAGCGTTTCCGCCAGGGGGGCGTCTTGCCGTCATTTGACGCCCTTATTCAGCTCGGAACGCCCTGAACTCGAGCAGAGGGCGTCCAAAAAATAAATAATTAGAGAGAAGATCGAGTTTTTATCGCTTGAAATGACGAAAAGGAAAAAGGACAAGGACATGATCCCTGTGTTGGAGGGGCAAGGGAGTCTGGTGGGATTATTTTTGCCGCCAGCAAAGCGTGTTCCTGTGACGGAAAGTACTGCCGGCGAGCCTTGGGGGTGCTAGTGGAGCTAGCGCGTGAACTGCGAGCGCCGGAGCCTCGCAGCGGCGAAACTGAGGCTCTGGTAAACTGTGGTAACATGAAGAGCCGTTTAGGAGCCGAAAGAGCCGGCTCTTCTTAGTGAGCCGAGCCAAATGATCCGGCTCACTAAAAAGAGCCGGAATTCCCATCATTAATATGTAAAGAGATAGTATCTATAAGGGACGGCTCAATTCAAAATTCAAGTCGCGTGACACGACGTGACGTCACACTCCCCCCGCTCTCGGGGTGGACGCCCTCTTGTACCTCATTCACACCAACGCAACTCCGGTTCAAGCTCCTCTAGAGCTTTTCAGGTTCAGAACAGGTTCTTCGGTTTAGCTCCGGCTCTTTCACACCGCTCAGAGCCCGACTGGTGCTGCGTCATTGCGTCATCGTTTGCGTCATGACGTAACCGTTTGCGTGCCTGCTTCATAAAGCCAAACAGCGCGGAAACCGCTCACAGCTCACACCGACAACAACAACAATGGCCGATTGTGTTGAAGCGCTACTCGTTTTGGTTTAGGTAGCTGTTCTCTTCAGTGGACCACTGCTGCTCGTTAAGTTTCTCCATCGTTGTGTACAAACTGGATAAAACGCGCGCTTTTTGTTGTTGTTCAGGAGTTGATCCCGCCCCTGCCCCTGCCCCCGCCTCGACGTAAGCGTGACGTATGCGGTGCTTTTGCTCTAGCCGGAGAATTTTTTGGTGCTTGAAACGAACCGGATTCCGGAGCTAAGAGGCTGCTCCGCTGCTTTTCAAGCTCCAGCTCCAAACCGGCCCTGAAACACCGTTGGTGGGAATGAGGTATCAGACCTGGTCTGGCGGAAACACTGCCCACAGCCATTCATTATATCACAAAAAATAATAATGAATGCGTTTAATATTTGAGATTAAAGTCACACATTTACAAGTAAAAGACAGTCAAAAAAATCCCATAAATTCGTGAGTTTTTTCTCTTTATCTCAGAAAATATACCTTGTTTTTCTTGTAATATAACCTCCTTTTGACTGTCCTAATCATACCTTGTTTCCCCTACAACGGCCCTAATATCCCGTCGTATATTTGACCAGGGAAACTAATCAGACAGTTACAGCAGGGCAGGTGAAAGGCAAACATTTATTTAGTGAGCTAACATTAGTTGTCTAAAGCCAGCAGCGTTTAAAATATTCCCTTCTTCCTTTGTTAACATTGGTCTTCGATTCCTAATGTGAATCTTTACATAAAGGTTGCAGGATCTGGCCAAACAAACTTAAATGTGTGTTAAGTACGTACAAAATTAATCATAATATATGATGTGAAAGCAAGAACATTTTGTGAGGGAAATTATATATATTTTGAGACATTTTTCTGGATCGTTTTTGGACATTTTCCAGATATCTTTAGCATATTTTGCCGATATTTACTACGTCTTTTTGTGATATTTTCCCCACATTTTCCAGAATTTTTTAATGATATGAATCATGTATTTTTCTGATAATCCTCAAAAAGAATTGGGGACATTTTGCAGCATCCTACCTTGAGTTTGGGGGCCTGAGGGAGGCTGCAGGACAGATTGTAGAGCTGCCTCACAAACGACCTCAGCTCCTCCACCGTCAGCTGGCTGCACGACTTCCCGTTCCCACAGCGGTTCCTGAGAGAGGATCCATCACAGACGGACACCACGTTAATACTTCTTCCCGAGTGGAGACAGAAGCTCTATTCATCTGGTGTGTATTTGTTACCTGGTCTGCCTCTTGCCGTTGAGCAGCTGCTGAGCCACAGCCGAACACTTCTCAGCGTCTGAAGCCACGATGCGGAGGCGTCGCAGGAGGTCGTTCTCCGGGAACAGTTTGGACTCCGACTGAGAGAGAAGGGAGCGGAACACCGGCAGACCTGAGAGGGAACAACACCTGGTTATAAATCAGTGTTACTGTGGTGGCGTTTTAATCCGTTTCTACATTTAATATCCACTTTTCCTCTATCGGGGTCGTGGGTTATGACGCGCTTCTCTTTGCTCCAAACAAACTTTGTGGAGATCGTTGTAGCGTTGAAACACATCAGATTTATTCAATGATCAAGGCGGCGTACAAACATGAAGACACACTTCCTGGCTTCAAAGTAACTACAAGTTCTCCGTATCAAAAGGGAACAAAAAGAACACGGTCAAAAGACTATACCGCCTCCCGTCTAATCACACACTCAGCTGTGTACCATTGTCATGCCATATAGAGGCACGTGCACATCATACCCGACAGCGCACATTAGACAGCAAATAAGTGAGACTTAAATTAACATATTTTATTCCGTAGTGTGAAACAAAAACAAGCAGTTAAGAGTTTACTCTAAATCCTATATATATATTAATCAGACAAACATTCAAACCATAATGATGAAAGGAAAATGGCTCTAACAGTTACACATCCATCCAATAAAGCCTCGGAGGGTGGCAGTGGTTTGTGTATCACGCAGTCATGCTCTTAATGCTTGCTACCCCTTTCCCTCAACCTATCCTAAGGGAGTGCATGTACGTAGACACGTTAGTTTAGCTGCTATAGGCTTGGACTGTCGGGGGACACCTTACTTCTTCCTTCTGTCTGTCTGTACCTGTGTACTCTCATGTTCCGATTAACCCAGCTTCCCCCAAATTTCTTTTTGGTGTCTATATCTACGCTGGGATCCTGAGTCGTGGCTGATCCTGTTGCTGTGGTCCTGTGTCCTGGATCCCTATCCTGAGTCCTGTGTCCTGGATCCTCTATCCTGAGTCCTGTGTCCTGGATCCTCTATCCTGAGTCCTGGATTTGAGTCCTGGACTTCGAGTCGTGGCTGAACCTGTCTCTGCGGTCCTGCCTGACTCTCATCATACTACTTCCCTGATGGCTCCCAGAGGATTGTTGACATCCTCGTGGATTCATCTTCTTATTATAGACACATGCATTTCCAAACATTTGGTCTACCTACGCTGTAAAATGTATTATCTCTTTGATTTACACACGGCATCTATTGCACGTCTGTCCGTCCTGGGAGAGGGATCCCTCCTCTGTTGCTCTCCCTGAGGTTTCTCCCATTTTCCCTTTAAACTGTGGGTTTCTCTGGAAGTGTTTCCTTGTACGATGTGAGGGTCTCAGGACAGAGGGGTCGTATTGTCTACTGATATTCTGTACAAACTGTGAAGTCCACTGAGACAAATGTAACATTTGTGATATTGGGCTATATAAATAAACATTGATTGATTGATTGATTATTGATTGATTGATTGATTGATTGATCTGAAGATCCCTCTTATTTAGTGACGTGCTGCTGCTGCTAACCCCTAACCCCTAACCCTAACCCTGCTCACCTTTCTTCTTCTCCAGCTTGGCCTCCAGAGTCTCTGAGACGTTTGAAGCCCAGTCATCGTACATCTGAGCGCGATGTTTCACCGCCTCCATCATGGGGAGCAGGTCGTCCAGAGAGTACCTGAAACTGCACAGGTGGAGACAAATAGTAATATTAAGACACAGATCATTGATGTGCTCTGATCTATCCCAGTGTTATAACATCTACGGGCTTTTTGTAACAAATTAGAGGGGGTCAAGGCTCTGGTTCTCACTTGAGAGCGGTGTTAATTTTGGCAGCTATTTTTGATTTAGTCTTAGTCTTTAGACGAAAATAGTTATTCGTTTTAGTCATTTCCGCACAGAGAGAGAGAGGAGAGAGAGAGAGAGAGAGAGAGAGAGAGAGAGAGAGAGAGAGGCCCCGCCCCCAGCACACAGAGAGAGAGAGAGAGAGAGAGAGGCCCCGCCCCCAGCACACAGAGAGAGCCAGAGAGAGACAGAGAGTGAGGCCCCGCCCCCCGCACAAAGACACAGGGGTGTTTCTCAATCTCGAGAAGAATGATCTAAGTCTGGCTATGTTTTAACACCAGAGGATCTGAATTAAAGGGGGTCAAGGCTCTGGTTCTCACTTGAGCGTGTATCTGGAGAGGGGCAGCTGCACAGGTGTGAGACGTGGTGCAGGCAGACCAGGACCCCCGGGCTGCAGGGACAGGTGAGAGCCGACAGGAAGCAGGTGGTCCGGCAGCGAGAGCACTGACGCTCGTCATCCTGCAGGTGGTCGTACCTGGCCTCCCTGCAGAGAGACACCCCCTGTGGAGAGAGAGAGACACAGGTGATTCAGAGGTAGGAGGAACAAGGGAAAAGGCTGCGAGACGAGGGCCATGAGGACAAATACCACATCATATGCACATCAGAGAAAAGAGAGGTCAATGAGAAGGGCAGGGTTTCAATGTTTACCGTTCCCTGTACTGCAAGTATATTTCATTGTAACTGGGGAAATGCTCTCAACTGTCTTCTACATAAAGAAGAGAGACCTTACATGTGGTTCCTACAAACAGGGCCGGCCCTTGGCATAGGCAGTATAGGCGAATGCTAAGGGCGCATCCATCCATGGGGGGCGCCAAAAATTGGGGAGAAAAAAATAAATAAATAAAGTTAGAAATTTAAAAAAAAAAAATGTATTAATTTCATAACAACACAATTTCCCGATTTTGGATCAACAAAGTACATCTTATTATCTTATACTAACAGAACTACGCCTATATTGCGTACAGCGCCCATAAACTATGGCGCACCCCCCCCCAAAATCAAGTTGAACTGCCCCAGCCCCAGTAAAAACCAGAGGTTTATGTGAAATAGTTCTTTTTTGAAATAATGGTTTTAGTGCAATTATAGGTTTTAATTTTGTATTAGTGTTTTTAAAAAAAATCAAACTCCCAAAAAACGTATACAGCTTTTATTAACATTGGAATTGACTGTGTAAGCGGCCGCGGGGGGGGGGGGAGCTTTAGAGAGCTCTCTCCTGACAGACTGAGCGGCTCTGATAACCTCAGCTCAGTGAGGTAAAGGCACACCTTTATATGATCATTATAGTTATAAAAAAATAAGAGAATAGATTTTCATCTATTCTCTTATTGTATAAAATACTATATGACAGTAGAAAAAAGTTGTTATTAATAAACAAGAATTCAGTTTGAAAGGAGAGTGATCTGTAAAATATCCATAAAGAAAAAGAAAATCTGCTTCCAGTTCTGTTTCATCTGGTGTTGAGAGATGAATCCATAGATCTCTCCATGTTGCTCTCAAAGTGCACCAGATTGATGCTTTTAACTTCAACATCTAAAAAAAATCTTCCCGGGGAGCATGCCCCCGGACCCCCCTAGAGGAGGTTAGGTCCCCCCTAGAGGAGGTGAGGACCCCCCTAGAGGAGGTTAGGTCCCCCCCAACTTAAATCATGTTCACATGGATAGGAAACTAAATACATGTGCACACATCTTGTGTCCAAATCTTTCTGTTTTGGTGGTCATGCCACACCGTGCACGTGCATGCATGCGCGAGTCATAGTGAGTGTCTGCATTTTGGGGGGGGGGGGGGGGGGGGGGGCGCCAGCTAAAATCTTGCCTAGGGCAGCAAATTGGTCAGGGCCGGCCCTGCCTACAAAGGTGGTTAAATGAAGTATACCCTCTCTGTCTAACATGTGTAAGGACAGCCTGGGAGTTTCACTAAAACAACGTAGAAAAAGGGACGGGTACGAATTGAACCCGGGCACCCATGTGTTGCACATCCTGTCTTTAACAGTGTATCAACTGCCATCCAGCTTAAGTGGAGGGACAGTGTCCCGCCCACTCACTCTCAGTGGTTGAAGGACGATATGTCCTGCATGAAACTTGAAAAGATCAGATATTCACTTCTATACTCAAACAGGAAATGTCAGGAAGCCTAAATTCATTCCACACTCTTTAAAACGATCTGCTGTTGGTATAGCCTATCTGCAGCATATGTATGTGTGTGTGTATACAGTAGATGTGTATGTTGCATGTATGTATGTGCATATGTATTACATGTATATATATTCATTTAACAATGTTCCTGGTGAATATTCGTGTGTATGAGGCTCACTGGCAGTGAATGTAGGGATTACTTTAGTCGTTGTTATTGTGTGTTTTTCGTTATTTCTGTTTCTCTTTACATTCAGTGCAGACCACTGTCTCATTTGTATGCATGTATTTCACTTTCCATTTCTAAATGACAAACGCAATAAAAAGATTTTGATCAGTGTATCAACTCATAAAGGAATGACAGAAACTCGACATAATACACAGTACATAAGGCTATTGTGGTATCAGGGAGTACTTCTTCTTGTCCTACCATCTTCTTGACCTTGTCCCTGAGCTCCTGCTCCTCTCGGATCATGGACATCATGTCTTTATGGACGGCCGAGGCCAGGACCACGTCCAGCGTCCCTGCTTTGGACGCCATGTTGCACACCATCTCATCGTGGGAGAAGACGTTGTAGCGGTGCAGAAGGCGGTAGTGGTCCACACAGCGCCGGCCCAGAGGCATCTGAGGGGCAGGGGGAGCAGGAGAAGAGTTACTCCTCTGATGCAGGAGCGGCAGTTTTATGCAATTATGTTAAAGGAAGCAATTGAAATGCAACTCTTAATCACAGCATTAGTAACAAGCATCTTTAAGGAACATATGAAGGAACAGATACAGAAACGGATACATATTGATGGTAAAGTACACAGACTGCAGAAGGGATGCAGGGTTAGTTTTAC
>JAAKFY010000002.1:39801903-39804403 GCA_011823955.1 Dissostichus mawsoni
TCCTAATAATGCATTTGTTTCCTTTTGTTTTCATGGTAGGAAACTAGTCTTCCTGTACACATCTTTTATAGCGTAACACATGATTTAACTTTGACTGTAACATTAAAGGATAGGTGGAAATAAAAAGCTATGGATGAGCATTATGAGGGTTTGTTTACAGATCAGCGAACTCTGTTTACTGTGTTTCTGTTGACACAAACACTGAGGGTGAGTAAAGCTAACATTTACACGCCTTTGGCATCACATCTAAGGCCCCGTCCACACGGAGACGTAACGGGTTGTATCCGCTACAGTTCTTTATCGTACAGACGGTTCGTCCACACGAGGCGACACGGAGCCGCGGACATGGAGCCCTCAAACGATACCCTTTGATAACAGCTCCCAAAGTGGGTAGGTCTGGAGACGAAACGCTTACGGATCCGTGTGTACGCCCTATATCAGGGGTGCCCAATACGTCGATCGCGATCGACCGGTCGATCGCAAGGATAGTGTGGGTAGATCGCATGGCATACAAAAAAAAAGAAGAAGAAAAAAAAAAAAAACATTACATTTTTTTATTTTTTTTTAAAAGTTATTCTATCATCCATCCTTAGTATGGCATTTGCCACTTGATTGACGTACAGGTAAGCCAGTCTGAGTTGTATTGTGCCATACGGGTTCATGCAGTTATGAGGGGGCCTTACCTCCTCATCTGAAGCGCAAATGCGGCGCACTATTAGCCACAGTTTATCCGCCCTTTAGTCCACTAGCACCCCCCCCCCCCCCCCCCGCTCACAGATTGGGCAGGGGCGGTCCTGTAGGTAGATCATTTGGGCTTGGTCCTTTTAAAGTAGCTCCCAAGCTGAAAAAGTGTGGGCACCCCTGCCCTATATGATCATAGCCCCGCCTCTCCCCACCTCTCCTGCTCACCCCCGCGTCACTGCTGATGTGTTTCGCCAACAACAACAACAACAATGGCGGATCACAGGGTTGTGTTCGTGCTCCAGACGCTACTGACCGTGATACAGATGTTAGTGCAAAATCTACAGCTCCTCGACCACAGCCATCAGTAACAAGAGGACATGAAGAACTACATGAACTACATGATGCTAAATCCACCGCGGAGAATAACCAGAAGGGCAACCAGGCAACCATGGCAACCAGGCAACCATGGCAACCATGCTCGGGGGGTCTTATTCGCTGCTTTTGGTGTATTTTGTGGCGGAAGTACAGCGCCACTTACAGGCCCGGCATATGTACTACAGCGTCTCCAGCGGGTCGAGCGGTCTCGTGTGGACGGAAGACTTTTTTGATATCGAATTCGGTTCGTTTTCGTCTCCGTTTCGTCTCCGTGTGGACGGGGCCTAAAATGATGCTTTCTTCATCTCTGATTGTATGTTGAGATTTTTGTTTATGAGTGAACGTTCAATAATGCAATATACAGGCCAATATAAAGGGCCATTACAGGTATAAAATAAATATATGTGCAGAGCCGAGGAGGGGGTTTATTGTCTCATAGAAATATACCATCATACAGGCATAGATTTAGGTGAGAATATAAATGATTTTAGTCGTAAATTTAAGATTTTTTGTGGGTTTTCTCTTTCTGATTCTATCCTCATAGCATTTGTCATTTCATGAGGTTTTTTAATAAAACAAAAACACAAATTAGGAAGGAGATTGTTTGACATTTTGATAATTCGTGAGATTTTCTTCTGTAAAGAAATGAAGGGATTTTATATCCTCAATGTGAGATGTTGTGCTGTTATAGATTCAAAGTGGCACGTTCACTTTAAAAACCTCCACAATATTCAGATTTCTTCCTCAGTAATTTGTGTATTCATGCAGTTTTTATGACGACACTACGAAGGGATTTTTACATTTAAAATATTTTAAGAATTTGTAGTAAAATTAGCAACTGTAGATATAAACAAATATATATATGGAGCCAGGAGAGTTTACTCTGAGTCTTGAGTTGAACCTTTTTACAGGGTATTCTCTCGGATCAGAGAGGGACATTCTCTTGCACTATTTGATCTGTTTGATCTGTTCTATGTCCTCTATATATTCATGTTGCTCTGTTGGAGGAGGACTTCAGGTTTTTCAGCAATAAAATCCTCTTTCTTAGAGCACATTTCTGCGTTTTCCAAACCCTCAGATCATGATCTAATGTTCTCTGTGTGTCAGCTCGCTCCTCTGTTAATAAGAAAGATGTTTAATATGTAAATGTGAGTGTTGTTCCTCCTCCTCACCAGCAGTGTGCTCCGCTCTGGAACAGGTTGTAGGGGTACAGGATCTTCTCGTAGTGAACTCTCAGGTGAGAGCCCACCGCTTTACCTGGAGCGAAACCCATCGTCATCGCTATCTTCGTCCAGCGGCGCTCCGTGCAGACCAGATCGAAGCCTCCATCCTCGGCTACCAGCTGCACACACACACACACACACACACACACACACACACACACACACACACACCACACACACACACACACACACACACACACACACACACACAACACACA
>JAAKFY010000002.1:39809403-39828532 GCA_011823955.1 Dissostichus mawsoni
TGTAATCTGCATATTATGTTCCCTGAGCAAGTTACAGCCACTTATTCCATATTATCCTAGGCGTTTAATATGGAATAATAAAAACGAAATGTATTTCCTTATTGAAATGACTGATCATGTTTGCCCAGACTCAGTCTTGCTTTTCGACCGGCTTGCACACTTACATTTAAATATATCTAACAATCCGAACACAAATATGTAAATATCTCAACAGTTACTACATCATTTACATTTGTTGTGTACTTGTTTTACCTCGTGTGCATCTGTCCTGTTTTTCACTCTGCTTTCACTCCTTATTTCCCACAGGGATGAATAAAGGTCCATCTCATCTTAGCACTTTGCATGGTGACGTAAACCTCATTTATGACTTCATATTAAGGTTTCGTAACATTGTGAGACATTTCTTGTTAATTAACGACAAAAATCTTAAATACTATCAGTAGTTATTCCACATGTATTTACAGCGTGAATCTGAGTGTCCCCTCCCCCAGCGTGGTGTAAAGGGCTCCAACACCAACGCGACCCAGTTTCTAGCTTACCTTTCATTTTCTTAATATGTTATGACACTGATACAAGACATACCGAGACGCATAAACAACAACAACTAAGAAACAGAAATCACACAAACCCTGTGAGATAACATAATGCTGTTTCATTATTATATTCTATGTGTTAAAGGTCCGTTTAACACATGATAGTCTAGCTAATTGGACTTCAAACCAGATACACAAAGCCATTTGAATAAAGCACTTTGAGTATATTGGAGGATCGGAGTACAATCCCAACAGTTCAATGATGCCATGTTGAAAATGTACACCTGCTAATCAGCAAAACAAGAACAAGCAGAGCGTCAACAACAACAACCCCTGTGAGTTGAAAAGCTGTTTACCTATAATATGTTTTTGCTTCAGGTGCTTCAATCATAGTTGCTCTAATCGGTGTAAGAAATTAAAATCAATATTGAATGACGTCATTTAGCTTAAACACACAGTAAGCTTAAAACAGTTTTATTCTGAAAACAGTTCCGGTTAAGTTACTTTGAAAAGCTGTATGAAAGGCGTTGCCGTTGTCAACAGTGACCACTTCCGGTTTTACGTTGACATCGATTACAGCCGTTAAAATGCATTAAATAAAAAGTCATGAATGAGTGTATGAGGAGAAAAGCGTGTGGAGTTATACAATGAAGACACAACGTCTAAATCCTCTGTTATGCACGATATCGGACATTGGAGAGAGAGGAGGGCGGACCCCTACTTCACAGCCGCCATTGAAAGGAGGAGCCCTGAATCAGATACAGACGGAGAAACAACGTGTTCTCGCTAGAGATGGCAAATCCGGATCCTTTTACAGACTCGGAGTCTTCTGAGTCAGTCATTGAAGAGATCCGGATCATACGAGTCCTTTGAGTCATATGAGTCAGCAGCACCAAGAGCGTAGAAATCCTACCGGTGAAACCGAAAAGTTTTGCATTTCACAGCATATTAAACTAACGTTACATTAACCTCCCCTACACAGTGTCTTTTGCTTTAATAAAAAATGTTGATCACAAAAAAAAAGGGTTATTTTGCAATTTGGCGAATCTGAGTCTGCTGTTGACTCGTGCATGACGACGAGTCTGCTGGATCTCTGGATCTGCTGCTATACGGTTACGGCTCTGAGTCCGCACGAGTCTGCTATGTTTTGCACAGTGAGTCAGGATTTGCGAATCTCTGAGTCTGCTGTTGACTCGTGCACAATAGCCGCGGGAAGTAGGGGTGCTGGAGGCGGGGCTGCGAATGGTGTACATTTGAAAAACTTCATGTTACTGTTGTTGAAATCTCTCCCAACTTTTGTCCGCACCCCCTAAGTAAAATGACTTCCCAGTTCCCGCGGCTATGCTCGTGCATGACGAGTCTGGATCTCTGGATCTGCTATACGGTTACGGCTCTGAGTCCCCACGACTCACGAGTCTGCAGGAAGTGAAGGAAGTTCCCATGATTCAGTGAGTCAGGATTTGCGAATCTGAGTCTGCTGTTGACTCGTCCATGATGAGTCTGCCTGGATCTCTGGATCTGGATCTGGATCTGCTACGGTTACGGCTCTGAGTCCGCACGAGTCTGCAGGAAGTTTCACTGATCCGCGTCCCCTGAGCCAAACGATAACTTCTGGCAGCTATCCTACTTGCTAAAGGCTAGGCAGATGGACTGGGGTACGTTGTAATGTGATTTTACATGTTATAAGGAGGGTAGCGAGTGACGCAATTTATAGTTTTAATTTGTACTCACCAGGTGTAGGACTCAAAGGACTCGGGTTAATCGAGAGGGGCGACTCGTCACGACTAGCTCATTACTAGGATCTGGGTTAATGATCCGGATGAATCAGGACTCACCCATCTCTAGTTCTCGCTCTCTTTCCACCGGACCAACTTCGAGACAACAGCTGTTGTCCCCTGTATCGCTCTGTTTGTTTCATTACCACGTTACTTAATTAAAGTACCACTTTGAACCTTTTCAGAGACTACATTGTCTCTTATTTTAACGTCCTCCTGGACGCGAGAACAACGAACACAAACCAACATCGGACATAAATCCAAATATCAGGAGCCTAACCGTCCAACCATGTTTGTAATATTGTGGGTCACACATCCCTACCTCCATGTTCATCATTTAGAGTTGAATCCCAACAAGCATCCCAACAGATTGACCTAATCTCAGTTTCTTGTTTACCTTTTAATTGTCTAAGTATTTTATGATAATGATACAGTACAAACAAGCTATACTGAACACAGCAAAACAAGAACAAGCAGAGACGCGTAAACAACAACAACAACAACTAAGAAACAGAAAAGGCAGCAGAAGACACAAACATAATGTCGTTAAATAGTTCTATTATATTATGTTACAGGTTCCATTGAACACATCATAGCCTCGCTGATTGGAAAACGACCTAACACCAGACATCAGGAGCCAATTCGTGCCACAAAGACATCCCAATAATGTAATTTATGTTCATAATTTGGAGGTCAATCCCAGTACGAGCATCCCAACAGATTGACCTAATCTCAGTTTCTTGTTGAGAGTGAGAAGCCCACCTCCCCCGCTGCCTGGCACACACAGACGGGCCAGATGGAAGACTCCCTCACAGATTGCCACAAAGCCAACATGGAGGACAACACCCTGCAACATACAGGCCCGAGCATGAACACTGCCTCACCTTCACACACACACGTCATTTATTACTATATCATGCTGAACCACATCTTCAAATATAACAATAAGAGTATATGTAAATAAACCTGAGTCCCATCACGAGGGCACATTTCAGTGACATTAAACCATTAAAAGAGCATTTAATTAAGTTAACCATTGAGATAAACACATAAAAGCTTCATATATTAGTAGAAACTGAGAAGGGACGCAAGTGCTTTGTGAGGATGCTCTCCTACAAAAAAACCGTAATCAACCCCAACTGCAGGGATGTGTTGACATTTGAATAATAAGGCCAAAGGGGTTAATTCATGTGTATAATCCATGTTTTTATCTTCATATTTTAAGCTGAAGAAGGAGAAAGTCTTCCCTCCGCACAGATGTCAAAGCTGTGTCCTGAATTATGACCATGGTTGTATAAAGAGAGCTGAATACAACACCGTTTATATGAGAGTTACTCAGTGGTGCATGAAGCCCAGAATGGCCCTTAAACTACCCGAACGTGGGCCCATTGAGCATGCGCAGTTGGGTTTTCCTCTTAAGCCCCGCCTCCGATCCCCCGCTCTCTGTCAGTCAGATGAATCGATAGAGAAAATAACTCTGGATTCATCTTTTAACGCGTTTTAAAACTTTAACACCTTAATGATTTAAATAAGGGATGTAACAGTGTTCATGCTGGGTATTTTATTTAGCTTTAAAACAAATGACACGCTGATTTACAGACGTCTCTTTCCCCCATGTAAGTCAATGGGAAAAGTCCATAATGACATCTCGGTAGTTGTAGTACCACCGTTTGGCCACTACGCCCATTCATAAAAACCGGCTTCAACTTCCTTCAGGTTTTAATGACAGGTTGGTTGTTGAGCTAACGTTAGCCTAGCCTCAATGACCGGAGCCCCGGGGGCTTTGTTTACCGACAACACGGAGAAACACCACCGTATTACACTTTAAATACACCAACACATCTTTATCAGACACATTAAACATGAAACGGGGCAAAAAAACTGCGTGTAAATAGCCACAAACGGGAGCTAACTAGCCTAGCAGAGATGGGAGAAGTACTCAGATATTGTAGAAGTAGAAGTACTCAGATATTGTACTTGACTAAAAGTAGAAGTACTCAGATCTTGTACTTCAGTAAAAGTAGAAGTAGCCTACTCAGATATTGTACTTGAGTAAAAGTAGAAGTACTCAGATCTTGTACTTGAGTAAAAGTAGAAGTACTCAGATCTTGTACTTAGTAAAAGTAGAAGTACCAGAGTGTAGAATACTCTGTTACAGTGAAAGTCCTGCATTCAAAATGTTCCTCAAGTAAAAGTAGAAAAGTATTCTCATCAAAATATAGTGAAAGTAGCGACAGTAAAAGTAGTCACTGTGCAGATTGTTCCTTTTCAGAATAATATATATGATATGTTTTATAATGATTGATCATGAAAGTGTCCTCAAAGCTGGTAAAGGTGCAGCTAGTTTGAATGACTTTGTATACTGCAGGGTAGCTTGAGGATTTACTCCAGGTGGAACTAAAGTCTGATTTAAGACTTGGTTATATTTCACATCATTCATCCAGATCTGTGAAGTAACTAAAGGGATTAAAGACATGTAGTGGAGTAGAAGTACACCATGTACCTCTGAACTGTAGTGGGGTAGAAGTACACAGTATAATACATGTTAAATTAAAGTACAAGTACCTACATACTGCAGCCTACCTCACAGGATATACTTTACTATATAAGCTACTGTGCACAACCTCTTTATTACACTATGTGTATATGGTAAATCAGAGAGTATTCTATTTTATTCTGTATATGATATAATGTTTACTTCTCTGAATATAGGTCTTTATTACTGAGAATACGTGTGTGTTTTAATGTTTACCTTTATTTTATTAAGTAATTATTGTAGAATGCAGTACCTGAGTAAATCTACTTACTTTACATCACTAATTACATAAATGTACATCATGTCAACAACATATTGCTCTTTTTTAATACTATGACCCAGGTTCATCTCAGTATATTTAGCACATAAATATATGTATGTACGCGCTTTGAGCACCAGGAAAAGCACCAGAAATCACATGTATTATTATTATTGTTATGTATAATATAAATCCCTGCCTCCACTTTAAAATATAATATACTGCAGTTGTCAAATATTCATTGTAGTAAGGTGTTTTTATATTTGGTGTAAATACTTGTCCTTATTCTTTTTTAATGACACATAAAAAATATGTATTATAATATTTACAGAACTTGATTGATGTACTTCACTACTGCAGTTGTTAAATATTCATTGTAAGTGTATTAGTGATTTAGTTTATTTTCATAAAGATGTATTATTTGTATCCCAATTAGGTATTTGTGTCTGTAAACAAGGCATTACACACAATGTGAAAATGAATATTATGAATATTTTATACATGTATATTTTGTGTAACTACTTTTCCTTATTCTTTTTTAATGATTAGTATTTTTTTGGAATATTTTCCTTTTATAACATCCTCCAGTACTTGAGTACATGTACTTGGTTACTTCCCACCACTGAGAGCCTCTGTGTGTGTGAGCAGCACAAAGAATGAACGTCCGCCATGTTGGAGAGTCCCTTTAAATCTACAGCGTTTCTCCTCTCCTTGAGCCGGTCCTTCTACCGACATTTCGCCCCTCCGTTACCGGGGAATCAGACACACTCACCGGGGGCGGCCGGACCTTACAGATGCCGGTTCTCTCCGCGATGGGTCGGATCTTATTGATGAAGGAGTACGGGTCTCTGAATTCCTCCCAGCTCGGCTCGAACACCGGGCACTCCGGAGGAGGCTGGAACTCGTCCGGCCGAGGCTGGCTCATATCGTCCCCGTAAATAGAGCTCTGAACCCGGCTAGGTGACAGAGGGAGTCCCGCTGCAGGGTCACGGTTCTCCTGTAGGAGTTTTTATATTTGTAGTTTTTTTTATAATCCCGATGGCAGTCTGTCGTCAGCAGCACGAGAGGAGGCAGTTTACACACACACTTCGACACTCACAAACACACACACACACACACACACACACACACACACCACACACACACACACACACACACACACACACACACACATCCATGCACAGTGTTCCAAGGCAGTGAGCACGTCCGCTGAAAAATAGACACCCCTCAGTTCTTAATAATATTTCCAGTATTCACATGTTTTTTCTACTTTCTACTTCCACGCCACTATAACTCAGAGGGAAATATAGTATTTAATCCACTAAATGTATCTGATAAGGTAATTTGAAGATTTAAATACATAATACAAAATAGATAGATGTGTCATCTGTAAATGCCTCAGGTTAATAATGCTTCTTAATAACAAACTGCATTTAAATAGGTTTGCTTTTTTATCAGTGTTGTGGTGCAATACATTCTTATGTATATAAATACAAGATACACAGTGGTGTAAGTACTATGCTTACTTACAATATACTTACATTTAATTGTAGGTACTTGAAACTAATACTGCGTACGTTTGCACATCCCTGTTACAATTTTCCACATTTCTGCACAAAATTACACAAAACTTCAAGGCGTTCTATTTTTAAATATTCTATATTTAGATAAATCGTACATAATTGTATAATAAGCTAATTTATGTTTTTTTGTAGTATTTTTTAATATTTGTTTTGTATATTTACCTATATTTATATTTCTTGATTTTGCATACATGCTGATTTTTCCAGTTTTTCCATTGTTTGCAACTCTATACTTCTACACCAATATAACTACATTTTAATGACTGTGTTATTGTGGATAAAGATAAGACTTACAGCGCAGTAGTATAATGTCAACATAAAAGAGATGTTCATATGCATAGTATATATATAAAGGTGTAACTTTTGGTACCTGTTCTTCTCTCTGTGGTGCTCTCTCTCCTGTAGTTCTATTAGTGCATGTCAATGGTCTGCAAAGACTCAAATCCCTGTGTTCCTCCAGAGGGAGTTTCTCTCCAACACACGTAATGTACTTTTGGTTAACCGAGTACAGTGTCAGGTGTTCCTACTTTAAAAAGGTCTTCCACCAGTATAAATGTATATGTACATACTGCATTATAAAGTCAAATAAACTAGTAATATGCATGTAAAGTACTTTAAAGGTATACTTAAATACAGTAGTTGATTAAATACTTTAGTACTTTCCACCCTCCTCGTAGATAATCTAACCTGAGCTGTTCTTTGTTGAACAAACAGGAAAATGTGCATCTTTAAAGCAGGAACTAGTTTTTGATGATGATGATGATGATGGTTGCTCAACTTGCTCCTCAGCACCTCTTCATCTCTGCAGAACAACAAACAGCCTCTAACTGCGAGTACTAGTACTTCCTCTCATCGTGTTTTAAGAAATATTGAATATTCTGTGAAACAGTTCTGCTCTTTGTAGGCTGTCTAATGTTTACACTTTACACGCGGAGGGATACGTTCAGGTGACACCTTCAGGGGCCGCCGGGACTCGTTGTTTAAATAACCCGGTGAGCAGTCTGATTGGTCGCTTTTCTATAACAGCTGCACACACCCGCTCGGATCATGCATAACGTATTCAAAGTTCATGTTTTAATGCAGTTATCATAATAATCATAGTTTAGAAAGACACTGAAAACAAACCAAGCTCATCAGTCAAGTGTAGTAGCTCTGGTTGAGAAGTGGGGACACACACACACACACACACACACACACACACAGGGGGTCCTCCGCAATGAAAAATGTTCTCGATTTGAATCCCATTTCCTGCCTTTCTACAAATATATTAGGGACTATGGTGTTAAAAAGAATCAAAGAAAGATGTGTAGTGTGGTGACACCTACCGCCTCCGACTCCCTTTCATCGGCACTACAGTATGTATATGATGAGTGTGCAGATGTATCTGGTATCCTATCCACGTGAACCTGTTTTATTTGCGGGTGGACCTCACATCCTCTAGGGGGTCCTCAAATCCTCTAGGGGGTCCGGGGGCATGCACCCCGGGAGGATTTTTTTAAAGGTCCCATGCTTTTCTGCTTATCACCCGTCCCCTTGTGTTATGTAGCTTTTTCTGCATGTAAATGGTCTGCAGAGTCACAAACCCTCAAAGTACACCCTGTAGAGCAGGGTTCCCCAATTATATTTACCAAAGGGCCAATTTTTGTCAAGCATGACAAGCTAAGGGCCAAAATGTTATGTGTCACTAAAAGTTGTTTTACACTATGTGCAGATGTTACCTCTATTATAATTGTTGTAGTAGTGGCAGTAGTAATTGAGAGTAAAGGAAAAATCATCCTTGAAACAAAATTAGACCGAAATCAAACATTTATTAACAATAATAATAAATAAATGCTTTAACAAATACAAATGATTGTGCCGTGGTCTGATGGGGCATAACAATACAAAAAATAAAAAACTGAACTCTGATCAAATAGTCAGACAGGTCGACATCCAATTCAGCAAACACTGTAACACACACTGAGAGAGACAGGAAGACAGAGAGAGAGTTTCAGTTAGTTACTTTTATAATGTCATACCAAAATACACCGCATTATTAGTTTTAACATTTTTAAATACCAAATAATATCAAGCTGTAAATAACAATAGTATTGTTTTTTTTTAATTTAATTTTTAATATATTATTTTAATGTTGTATTCAATTTGACCAGTTTGTGAGCTGTTGTTAAAAGCCCTGCATTATCCAAGGTTTTTGCTCTCTCATTTTATTCATTTGTTTTTAATTACGCTGCGTAGCATTTTATTTAGGAAATTAATGTATATATAAAATTAACTATAAAATGGTTATTTTTGTCTTAATAATTATTATACCACAATAGAATTGACAAATTGCAAAAATAAATTGATGTTGTTCACTCACCAATCAGTGAGAGAAGTGAGAGCGGCGGGATGAGGCAACCTGTCTGATGTTGGGCCGGTATTCTGTTGTGGCAATCCTGAGGCAACTTCACGAGCCACGTCTATCGCACACCGTTTAATTAACTCGGCATCAGCAAACGGCTTCTTGGCTCGAGCGAGCGTCCAAGAGACGTGCAATGAGGCAGCTGTTGCGCTCTCTTGTGCCGATGTTGTTTTCAACATTGTGGAAAGAGTGCTTGTATGATGCAAGCAAACCTGCTATCTTTTGTGTGCGCTGGTCGGATTTCTCTGGATAGTTAGCATTAAAACTGGCAGCATGAATAGAGGTGAAGTGCCGCTTCAGGTTGTCTGATTTGATTACAGCTACATTCTGCATGCAAATCAAACAAGTCGGTTTAGCATTGGCGTGGTCCGGTAAAAAAAAAAAATACTTCTCAGTCCAGTCAGTTTTGAACTGACGGTTCTCCTGGTCTACGTTCCTCTTCTTAGAGAATTCCATCCTGGGTTTGAGTGATCCACGGTCCGTTAGTGTCATGTTGGTCAATCGCTGGGCTTGGATGACAGGCGGCTAGCTGGCGAGCTATTGTTTATATGTGTTTGCCGATATTTCCAGGTGGTGACGAGTAAGTCAAGCGCGCGAAGCACGTCTTGCATATGCACGTGATAAGGTCAAGGTTCAAGTTTAAATTACGAGTGTCGACGGAGGTCAAAATAAAGAGAAACCGCGGACATTTCATTAATATGTTATAACAATGAATGCCAGTAGATCAGCGTGGGCCATGAATTTGCCTCTCTCGTCTGGCCCGCGGGCCGCTAATTGGGGTTGGCTGCTGTAGAGAGTAAATCTCTAACACAGAAAAGACCTGTCTATGCTGCCCCAGAACGCCTCGTTGGAGATTTCTCTTTTTCCATTGTTTACTTCTTGGGTATAGTGACGTAACTTAACGTAACGGCTCCGCAGATTGGCCGCAAAAGGTTACGTTTGGACCAATCCGCGGATTTCCTCACACACACACACACTCGGTCGGTGAGACAGCGAGACACCGCGGAACTCAGCCTGAGCACACACACAAACTCCCAGCCAGGCTGCGGGTGTGTGTGTGTTTCAGGCTGGGTTTCGCTGTGTCTCGTATACTGATATACACCTGAACATCAGCGGAGAGGACTCTTTAAAGTAGAGACACTACATACTGATATACACCTGAACATCAGCGGGAGAGGACTCTTTAAAGTAGAGACACTACATACTGATATACACCTGAACATCAGCGGGAGAGGACTCTTTAAAGTAGAGACACTACATACTGATATACACCTGAACATCAGCGGGAGAGGACTCTTTAAAGTAGAGACACTACATACTGATATACACCTGAACATCAGCGGGAGAGGACTCTTTAAAGTAGAGACACTACATACTGATATACACCTGAACATCAGCAGGAGAGGACTCTTTAAAGTAGAGACACTACATACTGATATACACCTGAACATCAGCAGGAGAGGACTCTTTAAAGTAGAGACACTACATACTGATATACACCTGAACATCAGCAGGAGAGGACTCTTTAAAGTAGAGACACTACATACTGATATACACCTGAACATCAGCAGGAGAGGACTCTTTAAAGTAGAGACTCTACATACTGATATACACCTGAACATCAGCAGGAGAGGACTCTTTAAAGTAGAGACACTACATACTGATATACACCTGAACATCAGCAGGAGAGGACTCTTTAAAGTAGAGACACTACATACTGATATGAACCTGAACATCAGCAGGAGAGGACTCTTTAAAGTAGAGACACTACATACTGATATACACCTGAACATCAGCAGGAGAGGACTCTTTAAAGTAGAGACACTACATACTGATATACACCTGAACATCATCAGGAGAGGACTCTTTAAAGTAGAGACACTACATACTGATATACACCTGAACATCAGCAGGAGAGGACTCTTTAAAGTAGAGACACTACATACTGATATACACCTGAACATCAGCAGGAGAGGACTCTTTAAAGTAGAGACACTACATACTGATATACACCTGAACATCAGCAGGAGAGGACTCTTTAAAGTAGAGACACTACATACTGATATACACCTGAACATCAGCAGGAGAGGACTCTTTAAAGTAGAGACACTACATACTGATATACACCTGAACATCAGCAGGAGAGGACTCTTTAAAGTAGAGACACTACATACTGATATACACCTGAACATCAGCAGGAGAGGACTCTTTAAAGTAGAGACTCTACATACTGATATACACCTGAACATCAGCAGGAGAGGACTCTTTAAAGTAGAGACACTACATACTGATATACACCTGAACATCAGCAGGAGAGGACTCTTTAAAGTAGAGACACTACATACTGATATGAACCTGAACATCAGCAGGAGAGGACTCTTTAAAGTAGAGACACTACATACTGATATACACCTGAACATCAGCAGGAGAGGACTCTTTAAAGTAGAGACACTACATACTGATATACACCTGAACATCATCAGGAGAGGACTCTTTAAAGTAGAGACACTACATACTGATATACACCTGAACATCAGCAGGAGAGGACTCTTTAAAGTAGAGACACTACATACTGATATACACCTGAACATCAGAGGGAGTATACATAATGTACATAACTCTGCATAGTTAGTACTTGGAGTATTTAGATGACTGAGACTTTAAACTGCTTCGTCATGAATGTTGTTGTTATTGACGACTCAGCGCTTTGTTGTTTCAGGGTTTAATTTCTCGGTGAGTTTATTCACGCCTCAGGCAACAGTGAAGGTTAATGTACAGCTTTATAAAATAAAATCATCACATGCAGCTCTGACTCTGTGATTTCTTCAGGGACAAAATAATCAACTGGCACAATTCAGTCATTTTTCTAAAATCTCTAAATATATATATAATCTGAGAGCAACACCTTCTGTATTAAAGAGAATCTAAAACAGTTACAAAAAGATGGATGAGGCAACACGGACGTCTGATGCAGGCCGGGTCATAAGGCGTGTAGCAGCTTCTCCATGGGTAGAAATATATTGCACTTTGAAGACAAACTGAAAAAATAATCTCACAGGTGAGGAGAGTCATGCGGCTCTGAGGGTTCGCTGTGAGAGAGGCTAGCTGCCGTCTGTCCGCTCTCGCTGCTTCTTCTTGAAATGTTGTGTTTCAAGCTGTCAGTTTAGGATGTTTACAACACGGTGCTCATGGAAACACTAACACTTTCTTCTTCTTCTTCTTCTTCTTCTTCTTCTTCTTCACTTCTCTCGCAGCACACACACTCCGGCGTCGCAGCGCTGCGTCGCCATGGAGGTCACGACCTCCCAGGAGTCGATGACGGGGTCGTAGCACTCGATGCTGCTGAGCAGAGAGTTCCCGTCGTACCTGGAGAGAGAGGAAGGACATTTTCATTTAAGGAATTTTTTTTTTGTAATCGTGAACGTCATCTTTATTTTCTCTGAATTCTGACTTTTTATAAGAATTTGTACTTTTCTCCGATTTTCGACTTTTTCTCGGAATTCAGTTTTTTTTTCACAGAATTCAGTTTTTTTTCTCAGAATTTTGACATTTCACAGACATTTCTTTTTTGTAATATAGTCAACATCATCGTTATTTTCTCCAAATGTTTACCCTTTATATGAATTTGTACTTTCCTCAGATTTTCGACTTTTCCTCGGAGTTCAGTTTTTGTTCCAGAATTTTACATTTTTCACAGATTTTTTAATTTACACAGAATTTTCTCAGAATTTTGAATTTTCTCAGAATTTTTATTTTATTCTCAGAATTTAGACTTCTAAGAATTCTGTTTTTGTCTCAGAATTTTTATTTTATTCTCAGAATTTTCCCAGATGTTTGACTTTTCTCAGAATTTGTACTTTTCTCAGATTTTCGACTTTTTCTTGGAATTCAGTTTTTTTTCCAGAATTTTGACTTTTCCCCCAATTGTGCCTTGTGTGCCTCACCCTGCGATGGCGTAGAGTCGTCCTCGCAGCACCGTCGCTCCCACGTAGCATCGCGGCGTCGTCATGCAAGCGACCGTCGCCCAGTAGTCCGTCCGGATGTTATAAACCTCCACAGAGTCCAGGTGGGAGACGCCATCAAACCCCCCCACCACGTAGATGTGGTCGTTCAGCAACGCCACGCCGGCGCCTGGAGGAAGCAGGAAGATTGATTTGATTGTGTGTATATATAGGTATATACATATTTTGTATACATATTTTTATATATTTGTTTTTGTATTCTGGATTGTGGGAAACAGTATTTCGATCTCTCTCTCTGTACACACAAACTGAACGATTGACAATAAAGTTGACTTTTGACTAAGAGTCTCATAAAAAGAAACAAATGGCGCATTGCGGCACGTAGCACGTTTTTTTTTGCTTTTCCACTAGGGGTAGTTCCGGCTCAGGGCTACTTTTTCACCTTTTTTCTGGCCCCCCAAAATCGAGGTTCTTAGCGGGCCAACAACCGGGCTGAGTGTGCTAAACTAGTGACGTAAACACTCTCGACTGCTGAATGGTCAGAGAATCGCTGGCACAACATGAGCATATGTGACCGTGATTTAATTGTAATACACGTTTCTAAATGATGCCGAAGTAACAACATACTGATACCGGTTAGTAAAAACCATGAATTAATGCTTTGACAAGTCTGCAGACAGACGGCAGGAGAGACACCTTTTAAAATGCGTGTTGTCTGAATGGAGATCGGATCGATCAGGCTAAGCTAACGTTGTAGCTGCTCCGTCCACACTCACAACAACGGCCTACAGACACAAATAAAGCAGCGACTGTATTCTCCATGAAACAGACAGTCTGTGGTTTGTACTTGTTTCACTTTAGTCTAGTTTCTGAACAGATATGAGGAGCTGTGAGCTCTGAGGGCTAACAGCTAACGGCTGATGTTGGGTTTGTGTTTCGCATTGAAGATGACGTCACGGCAGTTTTATGCAGCGTCGCTCCGCCCGCCGAACAGCCGATCGCTCCGCCTACACTGCGTTACTATAGTTACTGCCCCAGCTACTAAACTGTAATGGAAACGCAGCATAAAGTGAGCCAGGCCTACCAAGGCCTAACCATACCGTACTAAGCCGTGCTAGGCCCTGCAGTGGAAAAGCCCCAAAGGAAACACACAGAGAAACTAGGGAGGCACCAATATGACATTTCCCAGCTGATACGGATTTCTAGATATCAGAAATAAAATGACCTCTTGTAAAGTACCGAGTCACAACGTTCAGCAATAAATATCATCATATCCAATTCTACGATTTAAATCCTACTCAATATATATTATGCTATATTTTTTTAATGTTATTACAGTTTTCTTTAAATAGTTTGACTTCTCTGATTTTTTTCTCAATATTCTGACTTTTTCAGAATTTTGACTTTTTCTCAAAATGTTCTCGTTTTAATGTTATTATAGTTTTCTTCAAATAGTTTTCTATCTGGGTTATTATTTTGTATTTAATTTGATGTGTGCACACACGACATCAGGTCAAATTCCTCGTATGTGTCAACCTACCTTGTAATAAACCTGATTCTGATTCTACTCTCATCTGCCAATGTCAGATGAGAGTAATGCATTGGTGCACATGTCCCTAACAGAAACACACACACAACACACACACACACACACACACACACACACACACACACACACACACCACACACACACACACACACACACACACACACACACACACACACACACACACACACACACACACACACACACACACCACAAACCACACACACACACACACACACACACACACACACACACACACACACACACACACACACACACACACACACACACACACGGTTCTTACCTACCTGAGCGCTTGGTGGCCATGGGGGTGACGCTGGTCCAGTGTCCGGTGTGCGGTCGTATCGCTCCACCGAGTTCAGGATGTTCAGACCGTCGTACCCTCCTGACAGGAAACAGAGGATCCAAACTGTTAGAAAACTCTCCCTGGTCCCCGTCTTGATCTTCAATCTCAGGATCCATGTATTTGTGATCCTCTCCAGAATGGAAGTAGTCATCACATACAGAGCATCAACTAGTTCCTGAACAGTGTCCTTCACATGCTGATATCCAAGAGAGGGAGTTACACAGTCACAAGATGGAGGAATAGAAAGCAGTATTCAATGTTTACTTCAGATTAGCTCCACGTCAGAAATGATCATGCTTGTCATCTGTCTCTCTCCATAGAGGCTGAATCATCATGTTAATCACATAGCTATCATATGCCTCAAACAGTCCTGATGCTCTTCTAGGTAATCAGACATCCTGTCATGACACAGCTACAGTTGGGATACCTTTGTTATCATGTTACTCTCAGATTGGAGGAGGACATTCAGGACTTTCCCAACAGAAACAATCAGAATCCTTTTTATAATCCTTTTTTTTTTTTTTTTATGTATTTTGACTGTATTTTCATCCGTCCACACGGCAGCGTCGCGTGCTTCAACGGAGACGCTTCCCATTCACTTTGAATGGGAAGCGTCACGCTTTGCCGAACTGCATTGTGGTTCCGTCGCGTCGCTTCAAGTTCAACTTTTCAAGCGTCGACGGAAGCGTCAGCCAATCAAATCATATGCCAGTACAAGCTCTAGCCAATCAAACCGCGTGCTTGTTTGTCCGGGGCGGGAGATTAATGTGATTGGTTGTTGGTCCACGCCAGACACGCCCACGGCAAGCTTCAACGCACGCTGCCGTGTGGACGTACCGTCAGTTTCAAACTTTCTATTTACGTTAAAATGGTTTGTTTTGTAAACACCATGAACTCTATCTGACGACGGACTCTTGTATGGAACGCGTCACAGAGAAGAGACCGTTTGAGCCTCTCATATAATTATTATTATTATAATGACTTTTCTCTCAGATCTTTGACTATTCTCAGCATTTTGACGTTTTCTCTGAATTTTTTCTTTTTCTTTGAATTTTGACGTTTCCTCAGAATTTTCTCAGATTTTTTTCGCAGAACTCACAGGGAGTTTTGCCGCTATAATTATTTTTATTATAATTACTTTTTCTCTCTCAGATCTTTGACTATTCTCAGAATTTTAACTTGTTCTTTGAATTTTTCTTTGAATTTTTCTCTGAATTTTCTCAGATTTTCCACCAAATGTTTTAAACACCAAGAACTCTATCTGACTACGGACTCTTGTATGGAACGCGTCACAGAGAAGAGACCGTTTGAGTCTCTCAGCGGCAGAACTCACAGGGAGTTTTGCCGCTATAATTATTATTATATAAATAATATCTATAATTAAAGCTCAGTACCGAGGCAGTAGATGAGTCCGCTGGCGACCACAAGTCCCGCCCCCTCGCGGGCCGTCTGCATATCTCCCAGCATGCTCCACTGGTCGATGTTCGGGTCGTAGCGCTCCATGCTGGTGTGACGCCGGCTGCCGTCAAAACCTCCAGCCACATAAATCATATCTGAAGAGAGAAACAACAACAACAACAACAACAATACTTATTATTATAATAATAATAAAATATAAGGTTTCAAAAAGGTAAAATAGGCAAAAAAATAAATTCGATAAAATGATCAAGAAGTTAACAGATAAGTAAAAAAGTAAAAGTAAGAAAAATACTAAAATAATAGTGGATACCAAAGAATGTATAGCAGCTTTTATACACATTAAATAAAATATAGAATAAATTGATAAAACCAAGCAACATTTTACAAACTAAATACAACAGAGAAAAAGAAATCACTCGAGCTTTGTACACCATGTTTTTAATATAATTATAATACTGTAAACTCTCTGAAGATAGTCCCCCTCACCTCCGAGGGTTGTGGCCCCCGCGAGGCCCCGCCGGACGTTCATGGTGGCGACGGTGTACCAGACGCCGTCCTCGTCCGCCGTGTAGTCCAGACACTCCACCGAGCTGAGCCGCGAGCGCCCGTCGTAGCCTCCGATCACGTACACCCGGTCGTGGAGAGAAACCGTCGCCACGTAGCGTCGCTTTCGGGCGATGTTCTGTCCAAAAACACCAATAAGAAAAACATCGATTACAGGACAGAAAGATAATTAACAAGTGTTCCCTCCTCAACTAGGCGTACAGAGGGAAGGAACTAAATATGAAAAGAACCGGGAGAGAGAAAAAAGAGAGAGGAAATTAGTAGATAATGTTTAATTTTTGAAAAGGAAGAAAGGCTCAGCAGCCAAGTTACAAAGCAAACTTAAGATAAACTAAGCCATACACAAAGATAAGATGTGAGCGTCCTTAACAACGGTCAATAAGTCCTTGACAGGAATCACGTGTTCTGAATTGACCAATCAGAATCCAGTATTCAACTAAGCCATGTAATAAAAGGTAAATAATCATCGCAAAACACATTTCTCACACATTCATTTCTCTAATAAGAAATAATAGTGAAAAACATCAATCTTTTAAAACCTCAATATATGATATTTGTAATCCCTGACGTAGAAAGCAAAGTGGGTGCAGGTGTGTTTGAACTCACAGGTAGAGAGGTCCACTCCTTAGTCTTGGGGTCGTATTTCTCCACGATGTCGATGGGCGACTGCTGGCTGCCGAACCCTCCGATCACCAGGAGAACCTCTTTGGCTCCTGGAGAGGAACCAGGAACCATCAGAGGACGTTACAGGAGAGGAGGGGGGGAGAGGAGGGGGGGAGAGGAGGGAGAGGAGGGAGGAACCATCAGAGAACGTTACAGGAGAGGAGGGGGGAGAGGAGGGGGGAGGAGGAGGAGAGGAGGAGGAACCATCAGAGGACGTTACAGGAGAGGAGGGGGGAGAGGAGGGGGGAGAGGAGGAGAGGAGGGAGGAACCATCAGAGAACGTTACAGGAGAGGAGGGGGAGAGGAGGGAGAGGAGGGAGGAACCATCAGAGGACGTTACAGGAGAGGAGGGGGGGAGAGGAGGGAGAGGAGGGAGGAACCATCAGAGGACGTTACAGGAGAGGAGGGGGGGAGAGAGGGGGGAGAGGAGGGAGGAACCATCAGAGGACGTTACAGGAGAGGAGGGGGGGAGAGGAGGGGGGGAGAGGAGGGAGAAGGGAGGGAGAGGAGGGAGGAACCATCAGAGGACGTTACAGGAGAGGAGGGGGGAGAGGAGGGGGGAGAGGAGGGAGAGGAGGGAGGGAGAGGAGGGGGGGAGAGGAGGGAGAGGAGGAAGGAACCATCAGAGGACGTAACAGGAGAGGAGGGGGGGAGAGGAGGGGGGAGAGGAGGGGGGGGAGAGGAGGGAGAGGAGGGAGGAACCATCAGAGGACGTTACAGGAGAGGAGGGGGGAGAGGAGGGGGGGAGAGGGGGAGAGAGGGGGGGAGAGGAGGAGAGGAGGGAGGGAGAGGAGGGAGGACCATCAGAGAACGTTACAGGAGAGGAGGGGGGGAGAGGAGGGGGGGAGAGGGGGAGAGGAGGGGGGGGAGAGGAGACAGGAGGGAGGAACCATCAGAGGACGTTACAGGAGAGGAGGGGGGGAGAGGAGGGGGAGAGGAGAGGGGGAGATGAGGGGGGAGAGGAGGAAGAGGAGGGAGGGAGAGGAGGAGAGGAGGGAGGGAGAGGAGGGAGGAACCATCAGAGAACGTTACAGGAGAGGAGGGGGGGAGAGGAGGGGGAGAGGAGGGAGGGAGAGAGGGAGGAACCATCAGAGAACGTTACAGGAGAGGGGGGGGGAGAGGAGGAGGGAGAGGAGGAAACCATCAGAGAACGTTACAGGAGAGGAGGGGGGGAGAGGAGGGAGAACCATCAGAGAACGTTACAGGAGAGGAGGGGGGGGACAGGAGGGGGGGGAGAGGAGGGAGGAACCATCAGAGAACGTTACAGGAGAGGAGGGGGGAGGAGGGGGGAGGAGGGGAGAGAGGAGGGAGGAGGAGGGAGGAACCATCAGAGAACGTTACAGGAGAGGAGGGGGAGAGGAGGGAGAGGAGGGAGGGAGAGGAGGGAGGGAGAGGGGGAGAGGAGGGAGAGGAGGGAGAGGAGGGAGGGAGAGGAGGGGGGGAGAGAAGGGAGGAGAGGAGGGAGGAACCATCAGAGAAAGTTACAGGAGAGGAGGGGGGAGAGGAGGGAGGAACCATCAG
>JAAKFY010000002.1:39829532-39886718 GCA_011823955.1 Dissostichus mawsoni
TTATAACACCTCACCTGTTACTAACACCTCACCTGTTCATAATACCTCACCTGTTCACATAACACCTCACCTGTTCATATAACACCTCACCTGTTCACATAACACCTCACCTGTTCAATAACACCTCACCTGTTCATATAACACCTCACCTGTCCTTATATACACCTCACCTGTCCTTATAACACCTCACCTGTTCACATAACACCTCACTGTTCATAACACCTCACCTGTTCACATAACACCTCACCTGTTCAATAACACCTCACCTGTTCACTATAACACCTCACCTGTCCAATAACACCTCACCTGTTCATAAACACCTCACCTGTCCTTATAACACCTCACCTGTTCAATAACACCTCACCTGTTCAATAACACCTCACCTGTTCATATAACACCTCACCTGTTCACATAACACCTCACCTGTTCATAACACCTCACCTGTTCACATAACACCTCACCTGTCCCTTATAACACCTCACCTGTCCATATAACACCTCACCTGTTCACATAACACCTCACCTGTTCTAACACCTCACCTGTTCACATAACACCTCACCTGTCCTATAACCCTCACCTGTTCCATATAACACCTCACCTGTCCTCATAACACCTCACCTGTCCATCATAACACCTCCACCTGTCCTTATAACACCTCACCTGTCACATAACACCTCACCTGTTCACATAACACCTCACCTGTTCAATAACACCTCACCTGTTCACATAACACCTCACCTGTCCTTATAACACCTCACCTGTCCATAACCTCACCTGTTCACATAACACCTCACCTGTTCAATAACACCTCACCTGTTCACAAACACCTCACCTGTTCCTTATAACACCTCACCTGTCCATATAACACCTCACCTGTTCACATAACACTCACCTGTTCAATAACACCTCACCTGTCACATAACACCTCACCTGTCAATAACACCTCACCTGTTCACATAACACCTCACCTGTTCAATAACACCTCACCTGTCATATAACACACTCACCTGTTCACATAACACCTCACCTGTTCAATAACACCTCACCTGTTCACATAACACCTCACCTGTTCAATAACACCTCACCTGTTCACATAACACCTCACCTGTCCTTATAACACCTCACCTGTTCAATACACTCACCTGTTCACATAACACCTCACCTGTTCAATAACACCTCACCTGTTCACATAACACCTCACCTGTTCATAACACCTCACCTGTTCACATAACACCTCACCTGTTCAATAACACCTCACCTGTTCACATAACACCTCACCTGTTCTTATAACACCTCACCTGTTCAATAACACCTCACCTGTTCACATAACCCTCACCTGTTCAATAACACCTCACCTGTTCACATAAACACCTCACCTGTCCATAACACCTCACCTGTTCACATAACACCTCACCTGTTCAATAACACCTCACCTGTTCACATAACACCTCACCTGTTCTATAAACACCTCACCTGTTTAAACAATACACCTCACCTGTTCAATAACACCTCACCTTTCATATAACACCTCACCTGTCATATCACCTCACCTGTTCAATAACACCTCACCTGTTCATAACACCTCACCTGTTTCATATAACACCTCACCTGTTCATATAACACTCACCTGTTCATAAACACCTCACCTGTTCATATAACACCTCACCTGTTCAATAACACCTCACCTGTTCATAACACCTCACCTGTTCATATAACACCTCACCTGTTCATATAACACCTCACCTGTTCATAACACCTCAACCTGTTCATATAACACCTCACCTGTTCATATACACCTCACCTGTTTCAATAACACCTCACCTGTTCATAACCCTCACCTGTTCATAACACCTCACCTGTTCAATAACACCTCACCTGTTCATATAACACCTCACCTGTTCATATAACACCTCACCGTTCAATAACCTCACCTGTTCATAACACCTCACCTGTTCTATAACACCTCACCTGTTCAATAACACCTCACCTGTTCATATAACACCTCACCTGTTCAATAACACCTCACCTGTTCACATAACACCTCACCTGTTCAATAACACCTCACCTGTTCACATAACCCTCCCTGTTCACATAACACCTCACCTGTCATATACACCTCACCTGTTCAATAACACCTCACCTGTTCATAACACCCTCACCTGTTCAATAACACCTCACCTGTCACATAACACCTCACCTGTCATAACACCTCACCTGTTCATAACACCTCACTGTTCACATAACACCTCACCTGTTCAATAACACCTCACCTGTTCAATAACACCTCACCTGTTCATAAACACCTCACCTGTTCATACACCTCACCTGTTCAATAACACCTCACCTGTCCTTATAACACCTCACCTGTTATAACACCTCACCTGTTCAATAACACCTCACCTGTTCATAACACCTCACCTGTTTCAATAACACCACCTGTTCATATAACACCTCACCTGTTAAATAACACCTCACCTGTTCAATAACACCTCACCTGTCCTTATAACACCTCACCTGTTCATATAACACCTCAACCTGTCAATAACACCTCACCTGTTCAATAACACCTCACCTGTTCAATAACACCTCACCTGTTCATATAACACCTCACCTGTTCCTATAACACCTCACCTGTTCACATAACACCTCACCTGTTCAATAACACCTCACCTGTTCATATAACACCTCACCTGTCCATAACACCTCACCTGTTCACATAACACCTCACCTGTTCAATAACACCTCACCTGTTCAATAACACCTCACCTGTTCCTATAACACCTCACCTGTTCACATAACACCTCACCTGTCCTTATAACACCTCACCTGTCATATAACACCTCACCTGTTCACATAACACCTCACCTGTTCAATAACACCTCACCTGTTCACATAACACCTCACCTGTCCTTATAACACCTCACCTGTTCATATAACACCTCACCTGTTCAAAAACCTCACCTGTTCATAACACCTCACCTGTTCATATAACACCTCACCTGTCCTTATAACACCTCACCTGTTCACATAACACCTCACCTGTTTCAATAACACCTCACCTGTTCAATACACCTCACCTGTTCATATAACACCTCACCTGTTCAATAACACCTCACCTGTTCACATAACACCTCACCTGTTCTTATAACACCTCACCTGTCATAACACCTCACCTGTTCAATAACACCTCACCTCTTCATAACCCTCACCTGTTCACATAACACCTCACCTGTTCATATAACACCTCACCGTTCAATAACACCTCACCTGTTCAATAACACCTCACCTGTTCATATAACACCTCACCTGTTCAATAACACCTCACCTGTTCATATAACACCTCACCTGTTCATATAACACCTCACCTGTTCATAACACCTCACCTGTTCATATAACACCTCACCTGTTCAATAACACATCACCTGTCATACACCTCACCTGTCATAACACCTCACCTGTTCAATACACCTCACCTGTTCAATAACCCTCACCTGTTCATATACACCTCACCTGTTTCAACATAACACCTCACCTGTTCAATAACACCTCACCTGTTCATATAACACCTCACCTGTTCAATAACACCTCACCTGTTCATATAACACCTCACCTGTTCACATAACACCTCACCTGTTCATAACACCTCACCTGTTCACATAACACTCACCTGTTTCACATAACACCTCACCTGTTCATATACTCACCTGGTTCATATAACACTCACCTGTTCATAACACTCACCTGTTCACTAACTCACCTGTTGCGTGTAATAACTCTCCTGTGTGGTACTAACTCACCTGTGTGTGTACTAACTCACCTGTGTGTGTACTAACTCACCTGTGTGTGTACTAACTCACCTGTTGTGTACTAACTCCCTGTGTGTGTACTAACTCACCTGTTGTGTACTAACTCTCCTGTGTGTGTACTAACTCACCGTGTGTGTACTAACTCCCTGTGTGTGTACTAACCACCTGTGCGTGTACTAACTCTCCTGTGTGTGTACTAACTCCCTGTGTGTGTACTAACTCTCCTGTGTGTACTAACTCTCCTGTGTGTGTACTAACTCACCTGTGTGTGTACTAACTCTCCGTGTTGTAATAACTCTCCTGTGTGTACTAACTCTCCTGTGGTGTACTAACTCTCCTGTTGTGTAATAACTCTCCTGTGTGTGTAATAATCTCCTGTGTGTGTACTAACTCACCTGTGTGTGTACTAACTCTCCTGTTGTGTGTAATAACTCACCTGTGTGTGTACTAACTCTCCTGTGTGTGTACTAACTCACCTGTGTGTGTGTAATAACTCACCTGTGTGTGTACTAACTCTCCTGTGTGTGTGTAATAACTCTCCTGTGTGTGTACTAACTCACCTGTGTGTTGTAATAACTCACCTGTGTGTGTAATAACTCACCTGTGTGTGTAATAACTCTCCTGTGTGTGTACTAACTCTCCTGTGTGTGTACTAACTCACCTGTGTGTGTATATAACTCACCTGTGTGTGTGTAATAACTCACCTGTGTGTTAGTATAACTCCCTGTGTGTGTAATAACTCACTGTGTGTGTGTATAACCCACTGTGTGTGTGTAATAACTCACCTGTGTGTGTAATAACTCCCTGTGTGTGTGTAATAACCCCCTGTTGTGTGTAATAACTCACCTGTGTGTGTAATAACTCTCCTGTGTGTGTACTAACTCACCTGTGTGTGTACTAACTCACCTGTGTGTGTGTAATAACTCACCTGTGTGTGTAATAACTCACCTGTGTGTGTAATAACTCTCCCTGTGTGTGTAATAACTCACCTGTGTGGTAATAACTCTCCTGTGTGTAATAATAACTCTCCTGTGTGTGTAATAACTCACCTGTGTGTGTAATAACCTCCTGTGTGTAATAATACTCACCTGTGTGTGTAATAACTCTCATGTGTGTGTAATAACTCGCCTGTGTGTGTGTAATAACTCACCTTGTGTAATAATAACTCACCTGTGTTGTTAGTAATAACTCGCCTGTGTGTGTGTAATAACTCACCTGTGTGTAATAATATACTCACCTGTTGTTAGTAATAACTCACCTGTGTGTGTGTAATAACTCACCTGTGTGTTAGTAATAACTCACCTGTGTGTGTGTAATAACTCACCTGTGTGTGTAATAACTCACCTGTGTGTAATAATAACTCACCTGTGTGTGTAATAACTCACCTGTGTGTGTAATAACTCTCCTGTGTGTGTAATAACTCTCCTGTGTGTGTAATAACTCACCTGTGTGTGTAATAACTCACCTGTGTGTGTAATAACTCACCTGTGTGTGTAATAACTCCCTGTGTGTGTGTAATAACTCACCTGTGTGTGTAATACTCACCTGTGTGGTGTAATAACTCACCTGTGTGTGTAATAACTCACCTGTGTGTGTGTAATAACTCACCTGTGTGTGTAATAACTCACCTGTGTGTGTAATAACTCTCCTGTGTGTGTAATAACTCACCTGTGTGTAATAATAACTCACCTGTGTGTTAGTAATAACTCGCCTGTGTGTGTGTAATAACTCACCTGTGTGTTAGTAATAACTCGCCTGTGTGTGTGTAATAACTCACCTGTGTGTGTAATAACTCACCTGTGTGTTAGTAATAACTCTCCTGTGTGTGTAATAACTCTCCTGTGTGTGTAATAACTCTCCTGTGTGTGTAATACTCTCCTGTGTGTGTACTAACTCTCCTGTGTGTGTACTAACTCTCCTGTGTGTGTGTAATAACTCCCTGTGTGTGTATAATCTCCCTGTGTGTAATAATAACTCACCTGTGTGTTAGTAATAACTCGCCTGTGTGTGTGTAATAACTCACCTGTGTGTTAGTAATAACTCACCTGTGTGTGTGTAATAACTCACCTGTGTGTGTAATAACTCACCTGTGTGTGTAATAACTCACCTGTGTGTGTAATAACTCACCTGTGTGTGTGTAATAACTCCCTGTGTGTGTAATAACTCACCTGTGTGTGTAATACTCACCTGTGTGTGTAAAACTCTCCTGTGTGTGTGTAATAACTCACCTGTGTGTGTACTAACTCACCTGTGTGTTAGTAATAACTCACCTGTGTGTGTGTAATAACTCACCTGTGTGTGTAATAACCACCTGTGTGTGTGTAATAACTCACCTGTGTGTGTAATAACTCACCTGTGTGTGTGTAATAACTCACCTGTGTGTGTAATAACTCACCTGTGTGTAATAATAACTCACCTGTGTGTTAGTAATAATCACCTGTGTGTGTAATAACCCACCTGTGTGTGTGTAATAACTCACCTGTGTGTGTATATAACCCACCTGTGTGTGTGTAATAACTCACCTGTGTGTGTGTATAACTCACCTGTGTGTGTAATAACTCACCTGTGTGTGTAATAACTCTCCTGTGTGTGTACTAACTCACCTGTGTGTGTACTAACTCACCTGTGTGTGTAATAAATCACCTGTGTGTGTGTACTAACTCACCTGTGTGTGTAATAACTCACCTGTGTGTGTGTATTAACTCCCCTGTGTGTGTGTACTAACTCACCTGTGTGTAATAATAACCCACCTGTGTGTGTGTACTAACTCACCTGTGTGTAATAATAACCCACCTGTGTGTGTGTACTAACTCACCTGTGTGTAATAATAACCCACCTGTGTGTGTGTAATAACTCCCTGTGTGTAATAATAACCCACCTGTGTGTGTGTAATCTCACCTGTGTTGTATAATAACCCCTGTGTGTGTGTAATAACTCACCTGTGTGTGTGTAATAACTCACCTGGTGTGTAATAACTCACCTGTGTGTGTAATAACCCACCTGTGTGTGTAATAACTCACCTGTGTGTGTATAATAACCCACCTGTGTGTGTGTAATAACTCACCTGTGTGTGTGTAATAACTCACCTGTGTGTGTAATAACCTCCTGTGTGTGTACTAACTCACCTGTGTGTGTACTAACTCACCTGTGTGTGTAATAAATCACCTGTGTGTGTGTACTAACTCACCTGTGTGTGTAATAACTCACCTGTGTGTGTGTATTAACTCCCCTGTGTGTGTGTACTAACTCACCTGTGTGTAATATAACCCACCTGTGTGTGTGTACTAACTCACCTGTGTGTAATAATAACACCTGTGTGTGTGTACTAACTCACCTGTGTGTGTGTACTAACTCACCTGTGTGTAATAATAACCCACCTGTGTGTGTGTACTAACTCACCTGTGTGTAATAATAACCCACCTGTGTGTGTGTACTAACTCACCTGTGTGTAATAATAACCCACCTGTGTGTGTGTACTAACTCACCTGTGTGTAATAATAACCCACCTGTGTGTGTGTACTAACTCACCTGTGTGTGTAATAACTCACCTGTGTGTGTGTAATAACTCACCTGTGTGTGTGTAATAACTCCCCTGTGTGTGTGTACTAACTCACCTGTGTGTAATAATAACCCACCTGTGTGTAGAGACCTCCGCACAGCGAGCAGCTCCACCTCAGCTGCAGCAGCAACAGACACACCACATGACCTCTGACCCGACCCACAATGCACCTCTGCTCCCTGCTACCTGTCCACACACCCAGGTGCATCATGGGAGCAGGAGGAGGGCGCACACAGCTGACAGGAAGCAGATCCAAACATCAGAACATTTCAAAACAAGATGGAAACAGTGAAAAGAAGAGAAGAGAGGAGATACCTGGAGTCTCCCAGAGAGGTGACGGTGAGAGAGCTGACAGGTAGCTGACTGCAGTACACCCCCCCTGACCTACACACACACACACACACACAACACACACACACACACACACACACACAACACACACACAACACACACACACACACACACACACACACACACACACACCACACACACACACACACACAGTTACTTAGTCTCAGAATCTTACTGTGTTTTTTGCGTGTGTGTGTGTGTGTTACCTGGACACTCTCCTCTGGAAAGCTGACAGCAGCAGTGTGTGCCAGGCAACAGTCCAGGTGGATAGGGGGTGTGGCTCAGTTCCAGGTACACCTGCAGACTACGCCCACTCTGATCACACACTGTGAGGCGCACACCTGCACACACACCAGCAGGGGAGCCTCTGCTGCGCTCCGTCACACTGATCCTGTCTGTCACCTGAGCCTGAAAACACACCACCTCTGAGCTACACACACACACACACACACACACACACACACACACACACACACACACACACACACACACACACACACACCACACACACACACACACACACACACCACACACACACACACACACACACACACACACAAACAACCACACACCACACACCACACACTAAAAGGTTACTAATAAGGTTTATTATAATGATAATAATGATGATATCGATGTTTACCTGCAGTCCAGGACCTAGAGAGAGTCGAGACGGGGGGAGCGAGGCTGGAGACACATTTAATAATAACTTATTATTTTTCATCTCCATGACGACTGATTATCGTGACGACATTGCTCGGCGGTTGTTACCTGTGTGCAGGTTGCAGCAGCAACAGGGGCGTGTCAGAGTGTGGAACCTCCAATCAGATCGCACCTGAAGGTGGAGTCAGCGTGGAGCTCCACCCCCTTCCGCTCAGAGACTCCACAGCCAATCAGAACACTGGGATCCTGATGGACAAACACACGGACCAATCAGCTGCCTGTGCGTGCGTGTGCGTGCGTGCGTGCGTACGTGCGTGCGTGCGTGCGTGCGTGCGTGCGTGCGTGTGTGCGTGCATGCGTGTGCCTGTGTGTGTGTGTGTGTGTGTGTGTGTATATATAGATATATATTGACCTGTGTGTTAGCAGCGATGAGTCTGTAGAAAACATCCAGCTGGAGGAGAGGAAACCATCGAGCAGATAACCTGAGAGGACCAGGACCAGCTGCTGACAGACAGGTGAGAGACAGACAGGTGAGAGACAGACAGGTGAGAGACAGACAGGTGAGAGGACCAGGACCAGCTGCTGAGAGACAGGTGAGAGAGAGACAGACAGGTGAGAGACAGACAGGTGAGAGACAGGTGAGAGACAGACAGGTGAGAGAGAGACAGGTGAGAGATAGACAGGTGAGAGACATACAGGTGAGAGAGAGACAGGTGAGAGAGAGACAGACAGGTGAGAGACAGACAGGTAGAGACAGACACACCTGAGAGGACCAGGACCAGCTGCAGAGAGACAGGTGAGAGACAGACAGGTGAGAGAGAGACAGGTGAGAGACAGACAAGTGAAAGAGAGACAGACAGGTAAGAGAGACAGGTGAGAGAGGGACAGGTGAGAGACAGACAGGTGAGAGAGAGACAGGTGAGAGAGAGACAGTGAGAGAGACAGGTGAGAGAGAGACAGGTGAGAGACAGACAGGTAGACAGACAGGTGAGAAAAAGACAGGTGAGAAAAAGACAGGTGAGAGACAGACAGGTGAGAGACAGACAGGTAGAGACAGTTTTCATGATTTTAATCAGTTTTTGGTGGACCGCTGCTGAGCACAGGTGCATTATGGATGTGTCTCACCTTGTCCTCCCTCTCTGGCTCTGCCTCCCTGTCTGTCAATGGTCTGTTCTTCGGGTCCCGCCCCCAGCTGACCACCGGACCAATCACAGCCGCTGTGATGGAGAAGCTCGCTGTTAGCCCCACCTCCTCCTGATGTGACCCCGCCCCCGAGTTCCTCAGCGCAACGCCCTCTTTCTGCTGCACCCTGATCACCATGGAGACGCAGGGCCGGGGGTCTCCTCTTCTTCTTCTCTTGCCGCCTGACAGCTCCTCCTCTTCCTCTGTGACATCAGCGCCTGGCTCCGCCCCCATCAGGTGAGTCTCCATGGCGATGGACGGGCTCAGGATGTGGAGCTGATCCGAGAAAACTGCAGGTAAAACCTGAGAGACACGTTAGGGTTGAATACCATTATTAATGTGTGTGTACTGCAGTGTGTGTGTGTGTGTGTGTGGGTGTGTACCTGCAGTGTGTGTGTGGGTGTGCACCTGCAGTGTGTGTGTATGGTGTGTACCTGCAGTGTGTGTGTGGGCGTGTACCTGCAGTGTGTGTGGGTGTGTACCTGCAGTTGTGTGTGTGCCTGCAGTGTGTGTGTGGGTGTACCTGCAGTGTGTGTGTACCTGCAGTGTGTGTGTGGGTGTGTACCTGCAGTGTGTGTGTGTACCTGCAGTGTGTGTGGTGTGTACCTGCAGTGTGTGTGTACCTGCAGTGTGTGTGTGGGTGTGTACCTGCAGTGTGTGTGTGTGTGTGTGTGTGTGTGTGTGTGTGTGTGTGGGTGTGTACCTGCAGTGTGTGTGTGGGTTGTGTACCTGCAGTGTGTGTGTGGGTGTGAACCTGCAGTGTGTGTGTGTGTGTGGGTGTGTACCTGCAGTGTGTGTGTGGGTGTGTACCTGCAGTGTGTGTGTGGGTGTGTACGTGCAGTGTGTGTGTGGGTGTGTACCTGCAGTGTGTGTGTACCTGCAGTGTGTGTGTGGGGTTGTGTACCTGCAGTGTGTGTGTGTGTGTGTGGGTGTGTACCTGCAGTGTTTGTGTGGGTGTGTACCTGCAGTGTGTGTGTGGGTTTGTACCTGCAGTGTATGTGTGTATGTGTACCTGCAGTGTGTGTGGGTGTGTACCTGCAGTGTGTGTGGGTGTGTACCTGCAGTGTGTGTGGGTGTGTACCTGCAGTGTGTGTGTGGGTGTGTACCTGCAGTGTGTGTGTGTGGGTGTGTACCTGCGGTGTGTGTGTGTGGGTGTGTACCTGCAGTGTGTGTGTGGGTGTACCTGCGGTGTGTGTGGATGTGTACCTGCAGTGTGTGTGTGGGTGTGTACCTGCAGTGTGTGTGTGTGGGTGTGTACCTGCAGTGTGTGTGTGGGTGTGTACCTGCAGTGTTGTGTGTGTGGGTGTGTACCTGCAGTGTGGGTGTGTACCTGCAGTGTGTGTGTGTGTGTGAACCTGCAGTGTGTGTGTGTGGGTGTGTACCTGCAGTGTGTGTGTGGGTGTGTACCTGCAGTGTGTGTGTGGGTGTGTACCTGCAGTGTGTGTGTCGGTGTGTACCTGCAGTGTGTGTGTGGGTGTGTACCTGCAGTGTGTGTGTACCTGCAGTGTGTGTGTGTGAACCTGCAGTGTGTGTGTGGGTGTGTACCTGCAGTGTGTGTTTGTGTGGGTGTGTACCTGCAGTGTGTGTGTGGGTGTGTACCTGCAGTGTGTGTGTGGGTGTGTACCTGCAGTGTGTGTGTGTGGGTTGTGTACCTGCAGTGTGTGTGTCCGTGTGTGTGGGTGTGAACCTGCAGTGTGTGTGTGTGGGTGTGTACCTGCAGTGTGTGTGTGGGTGTGTACCTGCAGTGTGTGTGTGGGTGTGTACCTGCAGTGTGTGTGTTTGTACCTGCAGTGTGTGTGTGTGTGTGTGTGTGTGTGTGTGGGTGTGAACCTGCAGTGTGTGTGTGTGGGTGTGTACCTGCAGTGTGTGTGTGGGTGTGTACCTGCAGTGTGTGTGTGGGTGTGTACCTGCAGTGTGTGCGTGGGTGTGTACCTGCAGTGTGTGTGTGGGTGTGTACCTGCAGTGTGTGTGTGGGTGTGTACCTGCAGTGTGTGTGTGTGTGTGTGTGTGTACCTGCAGTGTGTGTGGGTGTGTACCTGCAGTGTGTGTGTGGGTGTGTACCTGCAGTGTGTGTGTTGGTGTGTACCTGCAGTGTGTGTGTGTGTGTGGGTGTGTACCTGCAGTGTGTGTGTGGGTGTGTACCTGCAGTGTGTGTGTGGGTGTGTACCTGCAGTGTGTGTGTGGGTGTGTACCTGCAGTGTGTGTGTGTGTGTGTGTGTGTGGGTGTGTACCTGCAGTGTGTGTGTGGGTATGTGTACTTGCAGTGTGTGTGTGGGTGTGTACCTGCAGTGTGTGTGGGTGTGTACCTGCAGTGTGTGTGTGGGTGTGTACCTGCAGTGTGTGTGTGGGTGTGTACCTGCAGTGTGTGCGTGGGTGTGTACCTGCAGTGTTTGTGTGTGATGTATTTGTCCTGGTCCAGATGTTGGTCAGAGGGGAAATCTGATTGAGGAATCTCTCCGTCACCATGGTGAACTTCTCACACACACCAGACAACCTGCAAGACACACACAAAAAAACATTATAAAAGGTGACCACTGACATCTCTGTGTGTGTGTGTGTGTGTGTGTGTGTGTGTGTGTGTGTGTGTGTGTGCGCGCGAGTGCGTGTGTGCTCCATCAAAGTTGGTCATTTTTATTGCAGAATTCTTCCACATTATATGTTTACATTGAGATGTGTGTGTGTGTGTGTGTGTATGTGTGTGTGTGTTTGTGTGTGTACCTATCCAGGCGGTGTTGAAGGCCGCCCTCTGACCCCCTCTCTCGCTGGTTTCCGTGCGACACAGGCCACGGTCCCTGTCCCGTCTCTGAGCTGCAGCGTCTGTCCCGCCGGAGACGGCAGCTCCAGCACCCGACCACCAGGGGGCGTCTGTACACCTTTATATTAACATCACCACCAGGGGGCGTCTGTACACACTTTATATAACATCACCACCAGGGGGCGTCTGTACACACTTTATATTAATCAACACCAGGGGGCGTCTGTATACACACTTTATATTAAACATCACCACCAGGGGGCGTCTGTACACACTTTATATTAACATCACCACAGGGGGCGTCTGTAACACTTATATTAACATCACCACCAGGGGGCGTCTGTACACACTTTATTAACATCACCACCAGGGGGCGTCTGTACACACTTATATTAACATCACCACCAGGGGGCGTCTGTACACACTTATATTAACATCACCGAAGGGGCGTCTGTACACACTTTATATTAACATCACCACCAGGGGGCGTCTGTACACACTTTATTTATCACACCAGGGGGCGTCTGTATACACACTTTATATTAACATCACCACCAGGGGGCGTCTGTACACACTTATATTAACATCACCACCAGGGGCGTCTGTACACACTTTATTTAACATCACCACCAGGGGGCGTCTGTATAACACTTATATTAACATCACCACCAGGGGGCGTCTGTACACTTTATATTAACATCACCAAGGGGGCGTCTGTACACACGTTATATTAACATCACCACCAGGGGGCGTCTGTACACACTTATATTAACATCACCGGAAGGGGCGTCTGTACACACTTTATATTAACATCACCACCAGGGGGCGTCTGTACACACGTTATATTAACATCACCACCAGGGGGCGTCTGTACACACGTTATATTAACATCACCACCAGGGGGCGTCTGTAACACGTTATATTAACATCACCACCAGGGGGCGTCTGTACACACGTTTATATTAACATCACCAGGGGGCGTCTGTACACACGTTATATTAACATCACCACCAGGGGCGTCTGTACACACTTATATTAACATCACCACCAGGGGGCGTCTGTACACACGTTATATTAACATCACCACCAGGGGGCGTCTGTACACACGTTATATTAACATCACCACCAGGGGGTCTGTACACACGTTATATTAACATCACCACCAGGGGGCGTCTGTACACACGTTATATTAACATCACCACCAGGGGGCGTCTGTACACACGTTATATAACATCACCACCAGGGGGCGTACCACGTGGATGTCGTACCTGGATGTGTCTGGGGGGTCAGAGGTCAGCGTCCTGCAGGACCAGGACAGAGCTGAGTTGATCTGAGACGAGGACAGACCTCCACCAGGGGGCAGCAGAGAGCGCAGAGACACTGAGGACCAGCTGTCTGTCTGAAGACCTTCAATCAGAGCAGAGACACTGAACACCTGAGGGACAGCTGGGTCCGCCCTGTACTGTGGGGACAGATAGGTGAGTCAGAGGACAGGTGTGTCAGAGGACAGGAGTGTGTACCTGAGACAGAGGACAGGTGTGTGTCAGAGGACAGGTGTGTGTCAGAGGACAGGTGTGTGTAGCTGAGTCAGAGGACAGGTGTGTGTACCTGAGTCAGAGGACAGGTGTGTGTAGCTGAGTCAGAGGACAGGTGTGTACCTGAGTCAGAGGACAGGTGTGTGTACCTGAGTCAGAGGACAGGTGTGTGTACCTGAGTCAGAGGACAGGTGTGTGTACCTGAGACAGAGGACAGGTGTGTGTACCTGAGTCAGAGGACAGGTGTGTGTACCTGAGACAGAGGACAGGTGTGTGTACCTGAGACAGAGGACAGGTGTGTGTACCTGAGACAGAGGACAGGTGTGTGTACCTGAGTCAGAGGACAGGTGTGGGGCTCGTCCAGCATCTCGCAGTAAATGTCTCTCCTCTGTCCTTCTTGTCCTCTCCACACACACTCCATCAGCTTCCAGGACAGAACACACACACACTGCTTCAACACACCTGGGACCAAGCTGGGGGGACAGGTGGACAGACAGGTGGACAGACAGACAGGTGCACAGACAGGTGGACAGACAGGTACACAGACAGGTGGACAGACAGGTGGACAGACAGGTGCACAGACAGGTGCACAGACAGGTGGACGGACAGGTGGACAGACAGGTGGACAGACAGTTGGACAGACACACATTAGTATTTGTCACATTTCGGGGATCCTTGAACACATCATGTGAGTGTGTATATTGTGAGTGTGTGTGTGTGTGTGTGTGTGATTGTGTATGAGTGTGTGTGTGTGATTGTGTATGAGTGTGTGTGTGTGTGTGTGTGTGTGGTTGTGTATGAGTGTGTGTGTGATTGTGTGTGAGTGTGTGTGTATATAGTGTGTGTGCGTGTGTATAGTGTGTGTGAGTGTGTGTGAGTGTGTGTGAGTGTGTGTGAGTGTGTGAGTGTGTGAGTGTGTGAGAGAGTATGTGTGAGTGTGTGAGTGTGAGTGTGTGTGTGTGTGTGAGTGTGTGTGTGAGTGGGTGTGAGTGTGTGAGGTGTGTGTGAGTGTATAGTGTGTGTGTATAGTGTGTGTGTGGTGTGTGTGTGTGGTGAGTGGGTGTGAGAGAGTGAGTATGTGTGAGTGTGTGTGTGTGATATGAGTGTGGGTGTGTGTGTGAGTGTGTGTGTGAGTGTTGTGTGTAGTGTGTGTGAGTGTGAGTTGTGTGAGAGTGTGTTGAGTGTGTGTGAGTGTGTGTTTGAGTGTGAGTGTGTGTGTGAGTGTGTGTAGTGTGGTGTGTGTGTATAGTGGGTGTGTGTGTGTGTGTGTGTGTGTGTGTGTGTGTGTATGAGTGTGGGTGTGTGTGTGATGTGTTTGTATAGTGTGTATGAGTATGTGTGGTGTGTGTGTGTGTGTGTGTTGTATAGTGTGTGTGTGTGTGAGTATGTGTGTGTGTCAGACCTGTGCTGCAGCTTTGAGCTCAGGTGAGCGCTCCACAGGTATTCGGACACGCCCCTTCCCCCCTGCAGCAGTAACCGTGGCAACGCTCCGTCCCCTGGGCAGGTGGAGGTGGGCGGTAACCGTGGTAACGACCCCCCCCCTCCCCCCCCCCCCGCTGAACGACGTCACCCTGATAGTGGAGCGCAGGCAGGTGCAAAGCATGCTGGGAAGGAAGTCGGGACAGGGCCGGTACAGGAAGTGGACGTGATGGAGCTGCAGGGAGACAGGTACATTCATATCAGCCCTTTCACAATAAAATCCCCTCATAGGTACATTCATATCTGCCCTTTCACAATAAAATCCCCTCACAGGTACATTCATATCTGCCCTCCACAGGTACATTCATATCTGCCCTTTCACAATAAAAGCCCCTCACAGGTACATTCATATCTGCCCATTCACAATAAAAGCCCCTCACAGGTACATTCACATCTGCCCTTTCACAATAAAAGCCCCTCACAGGTACATTCATATCTGCCCTTTCACAATAAAAGCCCCTCACAGGTACATTCATATCTGCCCATTCACAATAAAAGCCCCTCACAGGTACATTCACATCTGCCCTTTCACAATAAAAGCCCCTCACAGGTACATTCATATCTGCCCTTTCACAATAAAAGCCCCTCACAGGTACATTCATATCTGCCCTTTCACAATAAAAGCCCCTCACAGGTACATTCACATCTGCCCTTTCACAATAAAAGTCCCTCACAGGTACATTCATATCTGCCCTTTCACAATAAAAGCCCCTCACAGGTACATTCACATCTGCCCTTTCACAATAAAAGCCCCTCACAGGTACATTCACATCTGCCCTTTCACAATAAAAGCCCCTCACAGGTACATTCATATCTGCCCTTTCACAATAAAAGCCCCTCACAGGTACATTCATATCTGCCCTTTCACAATAAAAGCCCTCACAGGAACAGCTGATCCAGGCTTTTATTGTGAAATGTGCAGAGTTGGGTAATAATAATACTTTTGTCGGTAACGGAGTTACGCGTTACTTTTATAAGTCAGTAATCACAGTACAGTTACTAACATAAAGAATGACTGGATTCTCCCTTGACAGACAAGAGGGATTTCCGCCGCAGGTTTATATTTACGTAACATTTGAGCGACTTGCGCGTCCACATGCAGTGCGTAGACATGGCTCAGTCAACAGCGATAACTTTCGAGGGTGGAGGTCTGCCCATTATTTTGAGTTTGTCTGAAGGAAGGACAGGAATGTGACGGTGAGGTGCAAACTGTGTCCAGGCCAGAAGCTGTTATCCACTGCTGCAAACACCGCGTCAAACCTCAACAAGCACCTGCAAAGACAACATGCTAACGTGAAGCTAATAGCTAAGGACCCCCGAACCCAGAGTGAGGATGCTCTCTCCGCAAAATGAAGCACCCTCTGCAGTCTGCGTGATCTGCCTGTAGGGAGGGGCGGCCCTGCGAGTAAAGTAACGCGTTATGTAGAGAATAACGAAGTAAAGTAATATATTACTTTTTTTGAGTAACGACCCCATCTCCGGAAATGTGTCTCACCTCCAAAGTGTCTCCAGTTCTCAGCTTCCTCCTCAGAGCCGGCTGATAGGCCAGGCAGAGCCCACCCTCCTGTCCATCACATACAGCCCCGCCCCCTCGCCACCACTCAGTTACGGTGCCCTATCAGAGGAGAGGGGTGGGGCTTAAAACAGGTAACAGCTTATCAGAGGAGAGGGGCGGGGCTAACACACAGGTGATCAGAGGGGCGGAGCTTACACACAGGTAACAGCTTCTCAGAGGAGAGGGGCGGGGCTAACACACAGGTGATCAGAGGGGCGGAGCTTACACACAGGTAACAGCTTATCATTACATTACATGTCACTTGTTAGACACTTTACACACAGGTGATCAGATGAGAGGGGCGGGGCTTACACACAGGAAACAGCTTATCAGAAGAGGGGTGGGGCTTACATATGGTAATCAGAGGAGATGGGCGGGGCTTACACACAGGAAACAGCTTATCAGAGGAGAGGGGCGAAGTTTACCTGGTAACTGATGACTCGAGACTTCTTCATCCCGGCAGCTGATTGGCCGGCGTCTCTCTCAGGCTCCGCCTCCTCGCAGTCCTCGACCTGTGACATCACCGACGGGGGGACCGTGGCGGCAGGTGAGTGTGTGTGTGCAGCGGGTGTGTGTAGTCGGTGTGTATTTCAGAGCGCTCGGTCACACACAGGATGTTGTTTCCTCTCCAGCCTCGCAGGACACACACACGCAGCGCCGTCACACACACACGCTGACCCACACACACACACTGGGCCCACCCAGCCTGCTGCCCTACACACACACACACACCACACACACACACACACACACACACACACACACAACACACACACACACACACACACACACACACACACACACACACACACACACACACCACACACACACACACCACACACACACACACACACACACACACACACACACACACACACCACACACACACACACACACACACACACACACACCCACACACACACACACACACACACACACACACACACACACACGTTAAATGTAGTTTATAATGAGAATGAATCCAGATGTTTTCACAACTGGATTAACCTGACATCACCTGAACTCACCTTGACGAGGACAGGTAGTGAGACAGGTGGTGAGACAGGTGGTGAGACAGGTGCAGAGTCGTCTGTCAGCGAGAAGCAGAAGAAAGACGTCCTGAAACCTCCAGCTGAGGACAAACAGAAACCACCTGACCAACCAGTGAGACACGCTGACCCCGAGACTGAGAGACAGACAGGTGAGAGAAAGACAGGTGAGACACACTGACCCCGAGACCTGAGAGACAGACAGGTGAGAGAAAACAGGTGAGACACACTGACCCCGAGACCTGAGAGACAGACAGGTGAGAAAAAGACAGGTGAGACACGCTGACCCCGAGACCTGAGAGACAGACAGGTGAGAGAAAGACAGGTGAGACACACTGACCCCGAGACCTGAGAGACAGACAGGTGAGACACACTGACCCCGAGACCTAAGAGACAGACAGGTGAGAGACAGACAGGTGAGACACGCTGACCCCGAGACCTGAGAGACAGACAGGTGAGAGAAAGACAGGTGAGACACGCTGACCCCGAGACCTGAGAGACAGACAGGTGAGAGAAAGACAGGTGAGACACACTGACCCCGAGACCTGAGAGACAGACAGGTGAGACACGCTGACCCAGAGACCTGAGAGACAGACAGGTGAGAGACAGACAGGTGAGACACGCTGACCCAGAGACCTGAGAGACAGACAGGTGAGACACGCTGACCCGAGACCTGAGAGACAGACAGGTGAGAGACAGACAGGTGAGACACGCTGACCCCGAGACCTGAGAGACAGACAGGTGACACACGCTGACCCCGAGACCTGAGAGACAGACAGGGGAGACACGCTGACCCAGAGACCTGAGAGACAGATAGGTGAGAGACAGACAGGTGAGACACGCTGACCCCGAGACCTGAGAGACAGACAGGTGAGACACGCTGACCCCGAGACCTGAGAGACAGACAGGTGAGACACGCTGACCCAGAGACCTGAGAGACAGATAGGTGAGAGACAGACAGGTGAGACACGCTGACCCCGAGACCTGAGAGACAGACAGGTGAGACACGCTGACCCCGAGACCTGAGAGACAGACAGGTGAGACACGCTGACCCCGAGACCTGAGAGACAGACAGGTGAGACACGCTGACCCAGAGACCTGAGAGACAGATAGGTGAGAGACAGAAAGGTGAGACACGCTGACCCCGAGACCTGAGAGACAGACAGGTGAGACACGCTGACCCCGAGACCTGAGAGACAGACAGGTGAGACACGCTGACCCGAGACCTGAGAGACAGACAGGTGAGACACGCTGACACCGAGACCTGAGAGACATACAGGTGAGAGACAGACAGGTGAGACACGCTGACCCCGAGACCTGAGAGACAGACAGGTGAGAGACGGACAGGTAGAGACAGACAGGTAGAGACAGAGAGACAGACAGGTGAGAGACAGACAGGTAGAGACAGAGAGGTCACTCACCTGTTCTTCAGGAAGTCTGCTGCCTCTTTGACTCCCACAGCTTTGCTAAGCCCCGCCCCTTCCTCAGGGCCGACAGCCAATCCCTGCTCAGCTCCGGGACACAGCACTACAGGAGGACCAATCAGTTCCACCCAGCCCCCCGCCTCCTCCGACCCAGGTGCATGGTGGGGGATGTAGTTCCAGTGAGGCAGGAAGACAGGACGGTTCAGCCACAGAGGAGAGGGAGACAGGCACTGCAGAGAGACAGACAGGTGAGAGCCTGAAGGCATCACAGGTCCCTGAAGGCATCACAGGTCCCTGAACGCATTACAGGTCCCTGAAGGCATCACAGGTCCCTGAAGGCATCACAGGTCCCTGAACGCATTACAGGTCCCTGAAGGCATCACAGGTCCCTGAAGGCACCACTCTACAGGTCCCTGAAGGCACCACAGGTCCGTGAAGGCATCACACGTCCCTGAATGCATCACAGGTCCCTGAAGGCACCACCCTACAGGTCCCTGAAGGCATCACTCTACAGGTCCCTGAAGGCATCAAGCTGCAGGTCCCTAGGTCCCTGAAGGCACCACCCTACAGTCCCTACAGGTCCCTGAAGGCATCACACTGCAGGTCCCTGAAGGCACAACTCACCTCACACTAGTGTTGCACGGTGTACCGATACTTGAAAGGTACCGCGATACCCTGCCGTTAAAAAACTTTACGATTCCTCCGTTTCATTAGTATCGGTACTTTAAGATGACGGGAAAAGTACTCCAGTGAGAAAGCGCCATTTTAATAAGAGCCGTGTGTGTTCAGGGCTCTGCTTCCACTCCCTGCACTGCAGCCCTGCCTGCAGTCCCTCCCTCTCTCGTGCACGCTCTAAGTGCCTCCCCTCTCTCGTGCACGCTCTAAGTGCCTCCCCTCTCTCGTGCACGCTCTAAGGGCCTCCCCTCTCTCGTGCGCGCTCTAAGTGCCTCCCTCTCTCGTGCACGCTCTAAGGGCCTCCCCTCTCTCGTGCGCGCTCTAAGTGCCTCCCCTCTCTCGTGCACGCTCTAAGTCCCTTCCCTCTCTCGTGCGCGCTCTAAGTGCCTCCCTCTCTCGTGCGCGCTCTAAGTGCCTCCCCTCTCTCGTGCACGCTCTAAGGGCCTCCCCTCTCTCGTGCGCACTCTAAGTGCCTCCCCTGTCTAGTGCGCGCTCTAAGGGCCTCCCCTCTCTCGTGCGCGCCTAAGTGCCTCCCCTCTCTCGTGCGCGCTCTAAGTGCCTCCCCTCTCTCGTGCGCGCTCTAAGTGCCTCCCCTGTCTAGTGCGCGCTCTAAGGGCCTCCCCTCTCTCGTGCGCGCTCTAAGTGCCTCCCCTGTCTAGTGCGCGCTCTAAGGGCCTCCCCTCTCTCGTGCGCGCTCTAAGGCCTCCCCTCTCTCGTGCACGCTCTAAGGGCCTCCCCTCTCTCGTGCGCGCTCTAAGTGCCTCCCTCTCTCGTGCACGCTCTAAGGGCCTCCCCTCTCTCGTGCGCGCTCTAAGTGCCTCCCCTCTCTCGTGCGCGCTCTAAGTCCCTTCCCTCTCTCGTGCGCGCTCTAAGGGCCTCCCCTCTCTCGTGCGCGCTCTAAGTGCCTCCCCTCTCTCGTGCGCGCTCTAAGTGCCTCCCCTCTCTCGTGCACGCTCTAAGGGCCTCCCCTCTCTCGTGCGCACTCTAAGTGCCTCCCCTGTCTAGTGCGCGCTCTAAGGGCCTCCCCTCTCTCGTCGCGCTCCTAAGTGCGCTACCCCACCCACCTCGCGCGCTAGAGTGCCTCCCCTGTCTAGTGCGCGCTCTAAGGGCCTCCCCTCTCGTGCACGCTCTAAGGGCCTCCCCTCTCTCGTGCGCGCTCTAAGTGCCTCCCCTCTCTCGTGCGCGCTCTAAGTGCCTCCCCTGTCTATGCGCGCTCTAAGGGCCTCCCCTCTCTCGTGCGCGCTCTAATGCCTCCCCTGTCTAGTGCGCGCTCTAAGGGCCTCCCCTCTCTCGTGCACGCTCTAAGGCCTCCCTCTCTCGTGCGCGCTCTAAGGGCCTCCCACTCTCGTTGCGCGCTCTAAGTGCCTCCCCTGTCTAGTGCGCGCTCTAAGGGCCTCCCCTCTCTCGTGCACGCTCTAAGGGCCTCCCCTCTCTCGTGCGCGCTCTAAGTGCCTCCCCTGTCTAGTGCGCGCTCTAAGGGCCTCCCCTCTCTCGTGCGCGCTCTAAGGGCCTCCCCTCTCTCGTGCGCGCTCTAAGGGCCTCCCCTCTCTCGTGCGCGCTCTAAGTGCCTCCCCTGTCTAGTGCGCGCTCTAAGTGCCTCCCTGTCTAGTGCGCGCTCTAAGGGCCTCCCCTCTCTCGTGCGCGCTCTAAGGCCTCCCCCCTCTCGTGCGCGCTCTAAGGGCCTCCCCTCTCTCGTGCGCGCTCTAAGGCCTCCCCTCTCTCGTGCGCGCTCTAAGGGCCTCCCCTCTCTCGTGCGCGCTCTAAGTGCCTCCCCTCTCTCGTGCGCGCTCTAAGTGCCTCCCCTCTCTCGTGCGCGCTCTAAGGCCTCCCCTCTCTCGTGCGCGCTCTAAGTGCCTCCCCTCTCTCGTGCGCGCTCTAAGGGCCTCCCCTCTCTCGTGCGCGCTCTAAGGGCCTCCCCTCTCTCGTGCGCCTCTAAGGGCCTCCCCTCTCTCGTGCGCGCTCTAAGGGCCTCCCCTCTCTCGTGCGCGCTCTAAGGGCCTCCCCTCTCTCGTGCACGCTCTAAGTGCCTCCCCTCTCTCGTGCATGCTCTAAGGGCCTCCCCTCTCTCGTGCGCGCTCTAAGGCCTCCCCTCTCTCGTGCGCGCTCTAAGTGCCTCCCCTCTCAAGCAGCTCTAAGTGCCTCCCCTCTCTCGTGCACGCTCTAAGGGCCTCCCCTCTCTCGTGCGCGCTCTAAGGGCCTCCCTCTCTCGTGCGCGCTCTAAGGGCCTCCCCTCTCTAGTGCGCGCTCTGAGGGCCTCCCCTCTCTCGTGCGCGCTCTGAGGCCTCCCCTCTCTCGTGCGCGCTCTGAGGGCCTCCCCTCTCTCGTGCGCGCTCTGAGGGCCTCCCCTCTCTCGTGCGCGCTCTGAGGGCCTCCCCTCCTCTCGTCGCGCTCTGAGGCCTCCCCTCCTCGTGCGCGCTCTGAGTGCCTCCCCTCTCTCGTGCGCGCTCTGAGGGCTTCCCCTCTCGTGCGCGCTCTGAGGCCTCCCCTCTCTCGTGCGCGCTCTAAGGGCCTCCCCTCTCTCGTGCGCGCTCTAAGGGCCTCCCCTCTCTCGTGCGCGCTCCTAAGGGCCTCCCCTCTCTCGTGCGCGCTCTAAGTGCCTCCCCTCTCTCGTGCGCGCTCTAGGCCTCCCCTCTCTCGTGCACGCTCTAAGGGCCTCCCCTCTCTAGTGCGCGCTCTAAGGGCCTCCCCTCTCTCGTGCGCGCTCTAAGGGCCTCCCCTCTCTAGTGCGCGCTCTAAGGGCCTCCCCTCTCTCGTGCGCGCTCTAAGGGCCTCCCCTCTCTCGTGCGCGCTCTAAGGGCCTCCCCTCTCTCGTGCGCGCTCTAAGGGCCTCCCCTCTCTCGTGCGCGCTCTAAGGGCCTCCCCTCTCTCGTGCGCGCTCTGAGGGCCTCCCCTCTCTCGTGCACGCTCTGAGTGCCTCCCCTCTCTCGTGCACGCTCTAAGGGCTTCCCCTCTCTCGTGCGCGCTCTAAGGGCCTCCCCTCTCTCGTGCGCGCTCGCGCTCTAAGTGCCTCCCCTCTCTCGTGCGCGCTCTAAGGGCCTCCCCTCTCTCGTGCGCGCTCTAAGGGCCTCCCCTCTCTCGTGCGCGCTCTAAGGGCCTCCCCTCTCTCGTGCGCGCTCTGAGTGCCTCCCCTCTCTCGTGCACGCTCTAAGGGCCTCCCCTCTCTCGTGCGCGCTCTGAGTGCCTCCCCTCTCTCGTGCACGCTCTAAGGGCCTCCCCTCTGTCGTGCACGCTCTAAGGGCCTCCCCTCTCTAGTGCACGCTCTAAGGGCCTCCCCTCTCTCGTGCACGCTCTAAGGGCCTCCCCTCTCTAGTGCACGCTCTAAGGCCTCCCCTCTCTCGTGCGCGCTCTAAGGCCTCCCCTCTCTCGTGCGCGCTCTAAGGGCCTCCCTCTCTCGTGCGCGCTCTGAGGGCCTCCCCTCTCTCGTGCACGCTCTGAGTGCCTCCCGTCTCTCGTGCACGCTCTAAGGGCTTCCCCTCTCTCGTGCGCGCTCTAAGGGCCTCCCCTCTCTCGTGCGCGCTCTAAGGGCCTCCCCTCTCTCGTGCGCGCTCGCGCTCTAAGTGCCTCCCTCTCTCGTGCGCGCTCTAAGGGCCTCCCCTCTCTCGTGCGCGCTCTAAGGGCCTCCCCTCTCTCGTGCGCGCTCTGAGGGCTTCCCCTCTCTCGTGCGCGCTCTAAGGGCCTCCCCTCTCTCGTGCGCGCTCTGAGGGCTTCCCCTCTCTCGTGCGCGCTCTAAGGGCCTCCTCTCTCGTGCGCGCTCTAAGGGCCTCCCCTCTCTCGTGCGCGCTCTAAGGGCCTCCCCTCTCTCGTGCGCGCTCTAAGTGCCTCCCCTCTCTCGTGCGCGCGTCTAAGGGCCTCCCCTCTCTCGTGCACGCTCTAAGGGCCTCCCCTCTCTAGTGCACGCTCTAAGGCCTCCCCTCTCTCGTGCGCGCTCTAAGGGCCTCCCCTCTCTAGTGCGCGCTCTAAGGGCCTCCCCTCTCTCGTGCGCGCTCTAAGGGCCTCCCCTCTCTCGTGCACGCTCTAAGGCCTCCCCTCTCTCGTGCACGCTCTAAGGGCCTCCCCTCTCTCGTGCGCGCTCTAAGGGCCTCCCCTCTCTCGTGCGCGCTCTGAGGGCCTCCCCTCTCTCGTGCACGCTCTGAGTGCCTCCCCTCTCTCGTGCACGCTCTAAGGGCTTCCCCTCTCTCGTGCGCGCTCTAAGGGCCTCCCCTCTCTCGTGCGCGCTCGCGCTCTAAGTGCCTCCCCTCTCTCGTGCGCGCTCTAAGGGCCTCCCCTCTCTCGTGCGCGCTCTAAGGGCCTCCCCTCTCTCGTGCGCGCTCTAAGGGCCTCCCTCTCTCGTGCGCGCTCTGAGTGCCTCCCCTCTCTCGTGCACGCTCTAAGGGCCTCCCTCTCTCGTGCGCGCTCTGAGTGCCTCCCCTCTCTCGTGCACGCTCTAAGGGCCTCCCCTCTGTCGTGCACGCTCTAAGGGCCTCCCCTCTCTAGTGCACGCTCTAAGGGCCTCCCCTCTCTCGTGCACGCTCTAAGGGCCTCCCCTCTCTAGTGCACGCTCTAAGGGCCTCCCCTCTCTCGTGCGCGCTCTAAGGGCCTCCCTCTCTCGTGCGCGCTCTAAGGGCCTCCCCTCTCTCGTGCGCGCTCGCGCTCTAAGTGCCTCCCCTCTCTCGTGCGCGCTCTAAGGCCTCCCTCTCTCGTGCGCGCTCTAAGGGCCTCCCTCTCTCGTGCGCGCTCTAAGGGCCTCCCCTCTCTCGTGCGCGCTCTGAGTGCCTCCCCTCTCTCGTGCACGCTCTAAGGGCCTCCCCTCTCTCGTGCACGCTCTAAGGGCCTCCCCTCTCTAGTGCACGCTCTAAGGGCCTCCCCTCTCTCGTGCACGCTCTAAGGGCCTCCCCTTCTAGTGCGCGCTCTAAGGGCCTCCCCTCTCTCGTGCGCGCTCTAAGGGCCTCCCCACTCTCGTGCGCGCTCTAAGTGCCTCCCCTGTCTAGTGCGCGCTCTAAGGGCCTCCCTCTCTCGTGCACGCTCTAAGGGCCTCCCCTCCTCGTGCGCGCTCTAAGTGCCTCCCCTGTCTAGTGCGCGCTCTAAGGGCCTCCCCTCTCTCGTGCACGCTCTAAGGGCCTCCCCTCTCTCGTGCACGCTCTAAGGGCCTCCCCTCTCTCGTGCACGCTCTAAGGGCCTCCCCTCTCTCGTGCACGCTCTGAGTGCCTCCCCTCTCTCGTGCACGCTCTAAGGGCCTCCCCTCTCTCGTGCACGCTCTAAGGGCCTCCCCTCTCTCGTGCACGCTCTGAGTGCCTCCCCTCTCTCGTGCACGCTCTAAGGGCCTCCCTCTCTCGTGCACGCTCTAAGGGCCTCCCCTCTCTCGTGCACGCTCTAAGTGCCTCCCCTCTCTCGTGCACGCTCTAAGGGCCTCCCCTCTCTCGTGCACCTCTAAGGGCCTCCCCTCTCTCGTGCACGCTCTAAGGGCCTCCCCTCTCTCGTGCACGCTCTAAGGGCCTCCCCTGCATGTGGGAGTGCTGCTGCCGCTGCGCCTCGGCTTGTTGACAAAAAGACGCCAGAAGCGAAATTTGGAAGTATTTTAGCATGTTTGTGTAAGTTTGTGTTCTGATTCTGGTTCTAGTTCTGGTTCTAGTTCTGGTTCTGGTTCTAGTTCTAGTTCTAGTTCTGGTTCTATTCTGGTTCTGGTTCTAGTTCTGGTTCTAGTTCTGGTTCTAGTTCTGGTTCTGGTTCTAGTTCTGGTTCTAGTTCTGGTTCTAGTTCTAGTTCTAGTTTCTGGTTCTAGTTCTGGTTCTGGTTCTGGTTCTAGTTCTAGTTCTGGTTCTGGTTCTAGTTCTGGTTCTAGTTCTAGTTCTAGTTCTGGTTCTGGTTCTGGTTCTGGTTCTAGTTCTGGTTCTAGTTCTAGTTCTAGTTCTGGTTCTAGTTCTAGTTCTGGTTCTAGTTCTGGTTCTAGTTCTAGTTCTAGTTCTAGTTCTGGTTCTAGTTCTAGTTCTGGTTCTGGTTCTAGTTCTGGTTCTAGTTCTAGTTCTAGTTCTGGTTCTGGTTCTGGTTCTAGTTCTGGTTCTAGTTCTGGTTCTGGTTCTAGTTCTGGTTCTAGTTCTAGTTCTAGTTCTAGTTCTGGTTCTGGTTCTAGTTTAGTTCTAGTTCTAGTTCTGGTTCTGGTTCTAGTTCTGGTTCTGGTTCTAGTTCTGGTTCTAGTTCTAGTTCTGGTTCTGGTTCTAGTTCTGGTTCTGGTTCTAGTTCTAGTTCTGGTTCTGGTTCTAGTTCTAGTTCTAGTTCTGGTTCTGGTTCTAGTTCTAGTTCTAGTTCTAGTTCTGGTTCTGGTTCTAGTTCTGGTTCTGGTTCTAGTTTGGTTCTAGTTCTGGTTCTAGTTCTAGTTTCTGGTGTGAAATAAAGCACAATAATTAAATTTAAGACTGTTTCCCTTTTTTTAAGAAAAGTATAGAAAAAGAATCCAATTCTTGACTTGGTATCGGTATCGAACCAAATGTTGGTATCGTGACAACACTACCTCACACCTCACTCTGCAGGTCCCTGAAGGCACCACTCTACAGGTCCCTGAAGGCCCACTCACCTCACACCTCACGCTGCCGCTGCTGTCCGTCAGCCTCCACTCTCCGTCCCGCCCCTCTCTCAGACAGCCAATCAGCAGCAGACTGACCCTCGGCAGCACCTGACCCGGCGCTGAGAGCTCCGCCTCCCGGACCCACGCTCGATGCTGATTGGTGCTCCAGGCCAGGTGACTGAAGCAGGAGAGGTGCTGCCGAGAGAGCAGCTCGGACACACACACCGGCCTGAGGGGGCATCGTTGATAACATCATGTTTTATTATTAACATTATTAACATGAAGAGGATGCTGTTAACGTACCTGTAGCTGACAGGTAAGCTGTGAGTGACACCGCTCTGCTGGAGCTGCTTCACCACACACACACTCAGCTGGTACACACCTGCAACACAACACACACTCAGCTGGTACACACCTGCAACACAACACACACACTCAGCTGGTACACACCTGCAACACAACACACACTCAGCTGGTACACACCTGCAACACAACACACACACTCAGCTGGTACAACCTGCAACACACACACACTCAGCTGGTAAACACCTGCAACACAACACACACACTCAGCTGGTACACACCTGCAACACAACACACACACTCAGCTGGTACACACCTGCAACACAACACACACACTCAGCTGGTACACACCTGCAACACACACACACACTCAGCTGGTACACACCTGCAACACACACACTCAGCTGGTACACACCTATAACACAACACACACACTCAGCTGGTACACACCTGCAACACAACACACACACTCAGCTGGTACACACCTGCAACACACACACACACTCAGCTGGTACACACCTGCAACACACACACACACTCAGCTGGTACACACCTGCAACACAACACACCTCAGCTGGTACACACCTGCAACACACACACACTCAGCTGGTACACACCTGCAACACACACGCACTCAGCTGGTACACACCTGCAACACACACGCACTCAGCTGATACACACCTGCAACACAACACACACACTCACTTGGTACACACCTGCAACACAACACACACACACTCAGCTGATACACACCTGCAACACAACACACACACTCAGCTGATACACACCTGCAACACAACACACACATTCTCCTTGTTGTTTCCACATGTATTCACGGGCTCAGCTGATTGGCTGCCTGACCTGTCAGTGAGGTGTCATCAGCAGGAGGGGCGGGGCCAGAGAGGTGATCTGAGACGAAGCTGAACATCTGCTGCAGCCACAGAGACTCCTGCAGAGAGCAGACGACTTGCTGTTATTAGTATCATTAATATTATTATTATTATTAATATTAATATTTTATTATTAATATTATTATCATTATTATTATTATTATTATTATTAATATTATTAATATTAATATTATTATTAATATTAATATTATTATTAATAAAATTGGAACTAGTCCTAGAACCATACCCTGAAAAATGCTTGAGGGTGGGATTAATAGAAACATCTTTTGGGGGGGGGGGCATTTTATGACAGGCCTGGTTATCACAATATGCCCCCCCTTGCTATCTTACTAAATAAAAGTGTCACATTCATGATGGAGTTAAAACAATATGGGATGATAGTCATTCTTTTGGACTGAGATAAATCATGGGTCGAAATTGACCCGCCAACACCATGAACGGTAACAGCTTTCGAACACAACACAAGGGTTAAAGATGAATATGACATGTTGTTCACACTGACTTTGATTGCTTACCATGTCACTGGACTCTAATCTTCAAAATGAATGTTTATTTTATGTGTGATAATGTACACATTTTAGTATGGATAATATGTCACTTTATTTCTTTATTCCATTCAACATGTGTTATTAATGACTGTGTGTATGGAAATGTGTTGGACAATTGCAGGACTAGCCGTCACTCAGTATGTTTTATTTCTGACTCGGATGATAACCAGGCCTGTCATAAAATGCACCCCCCCCCAAAAGATGTTTCTATTAATCCCACCCTCAAGCATTTTTCAGGGTATGGTTCTAGGACTAGTTCCAATACATGGAGCAAGTTTCATGAATGGGACCCTTTTATTTTGTAAGATAGCAAGGGGTGCATAACGTGGCAAAAATATGCTGACAAAGACTATGTAACATTTTTAAACATATATTTTGATTATTATATGACAAATATGTATGCGAAAAGTTTAACCACAAGAATCAAGACTATATGAGCTACCACTAAACAACTCGCAGTCTGAACATTACCGTTATAAAAACCCTGAGCGTTTACCTTTCGTTTTAAGGTGTAAACGTGTCATTTAGAAATGCGCGTTCCCGTGACAAGGGGGGCATTTCCTGATGGGGTGCATCATTTGACACAACACCGGCCGTCTTTCCTGCAACGGCAGTTCGTCTGTATTTCCTTTCTCCTGTAATATGACTTGATCGCTCTAAACTCCACACACTGAGCTCTGATTGGTCAGCAGGCGGTGCTTTCACTGACTTGATCGCTCTAAACTCCGCACACTGAGCTCTGATTGGTCAGCAGGCGGTGCTTTCACTGACTTGATCGCTCTAAACTCCACACACTGAGCTCTGATTGGTCAGCAGGCGGTGCTTTCACTGACTTGATCGCTCTAAACTCCACACACTGAGCTCTGATTGGTCAGCAGGCGGTGCTTTCACTGACTTGATCGCTCTAAACTCCACACACTGAGCTCTGATTGGTCAGCAGGCGGTGCTTTCACTGACTTGACGCTCTAAAACTCCACACACTGAGCTCTGATTGGTCAGCAGGCGGTGCTCTCACTGACTTGATCGCTCTAAACTCCGCACACTGAGCTCTGATTGGTCAGCAGGCGGTGCTCTCACTGACTTGATCGCTCTAAACTCCGCACACTGGTGTTATCAGCTGTTCCACCATGGTTGTACCTCAACCTGTAATAGATGTATCCTTATTGAAACGGTTACATTCAATGTAAAATAAAATCAATGTGCAGGCTTACGTGAACACTGTTCTACATGAACAATATGGGCAGTTTATACATTAAATAAATCAACAGTAGGTGGCGATATATGCTCCAAGTGGAAGCGATTCGCCATTAAAGCAAAGAAGAAGAAGAACTCCGCACAGTTGATCTCTTATCCTGGAACCTATCCTGCTCCGGAGCAGGCTAGCCGTTCAGCATAAGTTATCTAGCCCGCTAAGAAGTGAACCAGCGTCGTAGGACCGGAAATCCAGGAAGTTAGCCCGCTAGTTAGCCCACAGGCCTCTGTACTACGAAGCCGGTTCAACATAACCTGGATATGTTTGAGTTAGCCGGTTGGCCTAATCCAAAACAAACGCGCTCTCGCTAAGCGGTCCTACGACGCGGGTTATCAACTCGATCGCTCAAGCCAGCCGTGCCCTATCTAGTTAGGCTTCGTAGTACAGAGGCCTGAGGCCAGAGGTCAGGCCTCTGTACTACGAAGCCGGATTTTCGCTTAGCAAGCTAACTATTCTGACTATTATAACATTAGCGTTAAGAAAGCTTACTGAAATATCTGCCACAACACAAGTAACCGGATCAAAGTAACATGACGTACAGTCCACTGTGAGTGCAGACGTGGATGTGTCCCATTATCATTCATATCACATCATAATGTATCATATATCTCCTTATCTGAGTCAGCTGAGCCGGATCTGGCCGTGCAGCACTCACAGTGTCACATACTGTATGCAGAAGTATTATTTTAAGCAACACATTAAGTTGAGGAAACACTCGAGTCAAATGTAATTAAAGTCAGATCGTGTCTTAGACGGGGCAGTGATATCATAAACCTGTTAATGGACGCATTCAAACACTTGTTCTGTTACCAGCTGTATTCACCTGCAGGTGCAGCTATGTGGCTTTGATCCTGGATCAAGTGTTTGAGTCATGGATGTTTAAAGTTTAACTTCTTCATTTGTCTAATATTATAGTTCACTTTTCATTCAGGAAGTCTGACGCTGCGCTGTCAGTGCGCTTCTCCCTGTTTGTGATTGGTCAAATGTTGCTAACCCCGCCCTTTCATGTGAACGCGCTCCTAACTAGATAGGACACGACTGGCTTGAGTTAACGAGTTGATAACCCGCGTCGTAGGACCGCTTAGCGAGAGCGCGTTTGTTTTGGATTAGGTAAGCCGGGTAACTCAAATATCCAGGTTAGGTTGAACCGGCTTCGTAGTACAGGCCTCTGGCCTCTGGAGCTGTATTGTTGTTGTTGTTGTTGTTGTTATTTAGTCATACCACTAGTCACAACACAAACTGTCCTCACAGTCAGAGATATCTTTAAAGTTAGAGGTAAAGTAACTAAGTACATTTAGAGGTACTTTAAGTGTTCTGCTACTTTATACAAGACCTGAGTACTTCTACTTTTACTACAAGACCTGAGTACTTCTACTTTACTACAAGATCTGAGTACTTCTACTTTTACTGCAAGACCTGAGTACTTCTACTTTTACTACAAGACCTGAGTACTTCTACTTTTACTACAAGACTGAGTACTTCTACTTTTACTACAAGACCTGAGTACTTCTACTTTACTGCAAGACCTGAGTACTTCTACTTTTACTACAAGACCTGAGTACTTCTACTTTTACTACAAGACCTGAGTACTTCTACTTTTACTACAAGACTGAGTATTCTACTTTTACTGCAAGACCTGAGTACTTCTACTTTTACTACAAGACCTGAGTACTTCTACTTTTACTACAAGACCTGAGTACTTCTACTTTTACTGCAAGACCTGAGTACTTCTACTTTTACTACAAGACCTGAGTACTTCTACTTTTACTCAAGTACAAGATCTGAGTACTTCTACTTTTACTACAAGACTTGAGTACTTCTACTTTTACTACAAGACCTGAGTACTTCTACTTTTACTACAAGACCTGAGTACTTCTACTTTTACTACAAGACCTGAGTACTTCTACTTTTACTGCAAGATCTGAGTACTTCTACTTTTACTACAAGACCTGAGTACTTCTACTTTTACTACAAGACCTGAGTACTTCTACTTTTACTACAAGACCTGAGTACTTCTACTTTTACTGCAAGACCTGAGTACTTCTACTTTTACTACAAGACTTGAGTACTTCTACTTTTACTACAAGACCTGAGTACTTCTACTTTTACTACAAGACCTGAGTACTTCTACTTTTACTACAAGATCTGAGTACTTCTACTTTTACTACAAGACCTGAGTATTTCTACTTTTACTACAAGACCTGAGTACTTCTACTTTTACTACAAGACCTGAGTACTTCTACTTTTACTACAAGACCTGAGTACTTCTACTTTTACTACAAGATCTGAGTACTTCTACTTTTACTACAAGACCTGAGTACTTCTACTTTTACTGCAAGATCAGAGTACTTCTACTTTTACTCAAGTACAAGATCTGAGTACTTCTACTTTTACTCAAGTACAAGATCTGAGTACTTTTATAATAATGTATAATACGTTATATTAGTGATATTAGTTATACGGTGATATATGTATATGCAAGTAAAGTATAGTGAAATAGTGATATTAGATATATAGTGATATAGTGATATTACAGAAAGTGATATAGTGATATTAGATATATAGTGATATAGTGATATTAGATATATAGTGAAATAGTGATATTAGATATATAGTGAAATAGTGATATTAGATATATAGTGAAATAGTGATATTAGATATATAGTGAAATAGTGATATTACAGAAAGTGATATAGTGATATTAGATATATGTGATATAGTGATATTAGATATATAGTGAAATAGTGATATTACAGAAAGTGATATAGTTATTAGATATATAGCGATATAGTGATATTAGATATATAGTCCATCCATCTTCTCCCGCTTATCCGTGGTCGGGTCGCGGGGGTAGCAGTTCCAGCAGAGAGCCCCAAACTTTCTTTTCCCTGGCCACATCAACCAGCTCTGACTGGGGGATCCCAAGGCGCTCCCAGGCCAGCGAAGAGATATAATCCCTCCACCTGGTCCTAGGTCTACCCCTTGGTCTCTCCCAGCTGGACGTGCCTGGAACACCTCCCTAGGGAGGCGCCCAGGTGGCATCCTTACTAGGTGCCCGAACCACCTCAACTGGCTCCTTTCGACGCGAAGGAGGAGCGGTTCAACTCCGAGTCCCTCCCGGATGACTGAACTTCTCACCTTATCCCTAAGGGAGACGCCAGCCACCCTGCGGAGAAAACCCATCTCGGCCGCTTGTATCCGCGATCTCGTTCTTTCGGTCATGACCCATCCTTCATGACCATAGGTGAGGGTAGGAACGAAAATGGCCCGGTAGACAGAGAGCTTTGCCTTCTGGCTCAGCTCTCTTTTCGTCACAACGGTGCGGTAAAGCGACTGCAGTACCGCTCCCGCTGCTCCGATTCTCCGGCCCATCTCACGCTCCATTGTTCCCTCACTCGAGAACAAGACCCCGAGATACTTGAACTCCTTCACTTGGGGTAAGGACTCATTCCCTACTTGGAGTGGACAGTCCATCGGTTTCCTGCTGAGAACCATGGCCTCAGATTTGGAGGTGCTGATCCTCATCCCAGCCGCTTCACACTCGGTTGCGAACCGATCCAGTGAGTGCTGCAGGTCGCAGACCGATGAAGCCATTAGAACCACATCATCTGCAAAAAGCAGTGGTGCAATCCTTAGTCCACCGAACTGCAGACCCCCCCCCCCCGACTACGCCTCGAAATCCTATCCATGTATATTACAAACAGGATCGGTGACAAAGCGCAGCCCTGGCGGAGGCCAACCCTCACCGGAAATGGTCCGACTTACTGCCGAGGACCCGGACACAGCTCTCGCTTTGGGAGTACAGAGATTGGATGGCCCTGAGTAGAGACCCCCTCACCCCATACTCCTGCAGCACCTCCCACAGTAACTCCCTGGGAACTCGGTCATACGCCTTCTCCAAGTCTACAAAACACATGTAGACCGGATAAGCATACTCCCAGGCCCCCTCCAGGATCCTTGCGAGAGTAAAAAGCTGATCCGTCGTTCCACGACCAGGACGGAATCCGCATTGTTCCTCCTCAATCTGAGGTTCGACAATCGGCCTGACCCTCCTTTCAAGTACCTTAGAGTAAACTTTCCCGGGGAGGCTGAGTAGTGTGATGCCTCTGTAATTGGCACACACCCTCTGATCCCCCTTTTTGAAAAGGGGAACCACACCCCGGTCTGCCCTCCTTCAGTATACAGATATAGTGATATATGTATATGCAGAGCAAAGTACAGTGATACAGTGATATTACAGAAAGTGATATAGTAGTGATATTAGATATATAGTGAAATAGTGATATTAGATATATAGTGATATAGTGATATTACAGATAGTGATATAGTGATATAGTGATATTACAGATAGTGATATAGTGATATAGTGATATTACAGATAGTGATATAGTGATATTACAGATAGTGATATAGTGATATTACAGATAGTGATATAGTGATATAGTGATATTACAGATAGTGATATAGTGATATAGTGATATAGTGATATTACAGATAGTGATATAGTGATATTACAGATAGTGATATAGTGATATAGTGATACAGTGATATTACAGATAGTGATATAGTGATATTACAGATAGTGATATAGTGATATAGTGATATAGTGATATTACAGATAGTGATATAGTGATATTACAGATAGTGATATAGTGATATTACAGATAGTGATATAGTGATATAGTGATATTACAGATAGTGATATAGTGATATTACAGATAGTGATATAGTGATATTACAGATAGTGATATAGTGATATAGTGATATTACAGATAGTGATATAGAGATATAGTGATATAGTGATATTACAGATAGTGATATAGTGATATAGTGATACAGTGATATAGTGATATTACAGATAGTGATATAGTGATATAGTGATACAGTGATATAGTGATATAGTGATATTACAGAAAGTGATATAGGGATATAGTGATATTACAGATAGTGATATAGTGATATAGTGATACAGTGATATTACAGATAGTGATATAGTGATATAGTGATACAGTGATATTACAGATAGTGATATAGTGATATAGTGATACAGTGATATTACAGATAGTGATATAGTGATACAGTGATATTACAGATAGTGATATAGTGATATAGTGATACAGTGATATTACAGATAGTGATATAGTGATACAGTGATATTACAGATAGTGATATAGTGATATAGTGATATTACAGATAGTGATATAGTGATATAGTGATATAGTGATACAGTGATATTACAGATAGTGATATAGTGATATAGTGATATTACAGATAGTGATATAGTGATATAGTGATACAGTGATATTACAGATAGTGATATAGTGATATAGTGATATTACAGATAGTGATATAGTGATATAGTGATACAGTGATATTACAGATAGTGATATAGTGATATAGTGATATAGTGATATCGTGATATAGTGATATTACAGATAGTGATATAGTGATACAGTGATATTACAGATAGTGATATAGTGATATAGTGATATAGTGATATCGTGATATAGTGATATAGAGATACAGTGATATTAGAAATTGATAAAGCGACTCACGGCCTCTCCGGAGGGCTGGAACTGATCCAGGAACAGCTGCAGGGACTCATCAGATCCTCACTACCGCTCTTATTACCGAATCATCAACAAACAAACAACAACACCACAACGTGCCGCCCTGATGTAAACAAACCGATCCCGCTCAGCTCACTTCCGGGTCCGCTACGGAGTCCTGCGAGGCTCAGAGCGCGAAGCTAAATACACGAGTCTGCGGTGATACTACGAGTACTAAAACACTCCTTCTGGAGACAAACACTCCTTCTGGAGACATAACACTCCTTCTATAGACATAACACTCCTTCTGGAGAGATAATACTCCATCTGGAGACAAAACACTCCTTCTGGAGACATAATACTCCTTCTGGAGACAAAACACTCCTTCTGGAGACATAACACTCCTTCTGGAGAGATAATACTCCATCTGGAGACAAAACACTCCTTCTGGAGACATAATACTCCTTCTGGAGACAAAACAGTCCTTCTGGAGACATAATACTCCTTCTGGAGATATAATACTCCTTCTGGAGACAAAACAGTCCTTCTGGAGACATAATACTCCTTCTGGAGACATAACACTCCTTCTATAGACATAACACTCCTTCTGGAGAGATAATACTCCATCTGGAGACAAAAACTCCTTCTGGAGACATAATACTCCTTCTGGAGACATAACACTCCTTCTGGAGACATAATACTCCTTCTGGAGACAAAACAGTCCTTCTGGAGACATAATACTCCTTCTGGAGACATAATACTCCTTCTGGAGACAAAACACTCCTTCTGGAGACATATATCTATACTTTATTAATACTGTATACTGTTGCAGCTGGTCAGTCAATATATAATACATACAAATATTTAAATTATATTTATGTGTTAGTGAGACATGTCTCCAGCTCCTGATCAGTCGTTTTAACCCTCTGTCTCTGTGTTAGTGAGACATGTCTCCAGCTCCTGATCAGTCGTTTTAACTCTCTGTCTCTGTGTTAGTGAGACATGTCTCCAGCTCCTGTTCAGTCGTTTTAACACTCTGTCTCTGTGTTAGTGAGACATGTCTCCAGCTCCTGATCAGTCGTTTTAACTCTCTGTCTCTGTGTTAGTGAGACATGTCTCCAGCTCCTGATCAGTCGTTTTAACTCTCTGTCTCTGTGTTAGTGAGACATGTCTCCAGCTCCTGATCAGTCGTTTTAACTCTCTGTCTCTGTGTTAGTGAGACATGTCTCCAGCTCCTGTGTTCAGTCGTTTTAACCCTCTGTCTCTGTGTTAGTGAGACATGTCTCCAGCTCCTGATCAGTCGTTTTAACTCTCTGTCTCTGTGTTAGTGAGACATGTCTCCAGCTCCTGTTCAGTCGTTTTAACTCTCTGTCTCTGTGTTAGTGAGACATGTCTCCAGCTCCTGATCAGTCGTTTTAACCCTCTGTCTCTGTGTTAGTGAGACATGTCTCCAGCTCCTGATCAGTCGTTTTAACACTCTGTCTCTGTGTTAGTGAGACATGTCTCCAGCTCCTGATCAGTCGTTTTAACACTCTGTCTCTGTGTTAGTGAGACATGTCTCCAGCTCCTGTGTTCAGTCGTTTTAACTCTCTGTCTCTGTTAGTGAGACATGTCTCCAGCTCCTGATCAGTCGTTTTAACACTCTGTCTCTGTGTTAGTGAGACATGTCTCCAGCTCCTGTGTTCAGTCGTTTTAACTCTCTGTCTCTGTTAGTGAGACATGTCTCCAGCTCCTGATCAGTCGTTTTAACTCTCTGTCTCTGTGTTAGTGAGACATGTCTCCTGTGTGCTGGAGACTTGTCTCACTGCACATCCTCCATTATGCAGATGTCTTTGTCAGCTGCACTGCTTGTGGTTCTGAAACAGAAATATAATATGTATTCATATATATCCCTGTCTGTGTCCGTGAATCATAAAGCAGTAAATCACAACCACAAAATGTGTTATTATACAATCTCCATCTTGGTGCTGCTGCTGTGCGCCGCCCCTCCTCCACCTCGCCCTGACTGGCTGCTGGTTCTGACGTACAGCACCTCTGTCCAATCAGACGCAGGAGCGTACACTGGCCCCGTCCCTCCTCCTCCCGGACTGGCTGCTTGTTTGACGTACAGCACCTCTGTCCAATCAGACGCAGGATCGTACACTGGCCCCGCCCCTCCTCCTCCCGGACTGGCTGCTGGTTTTGACGTACAGCACCGCTGTCCAATCAGACGCAGGAGCGTACACTGGCCCCGCCCCTCCGCGTGTACAGTCCCCGTCCTGCTGGCGTTGCTGGGCAGGCGGAGCCGTGTAGCAACGCTGCTTTGACCTGCAGCCCCGTGAGCCAATCACAGGCGAGTATTCATCCAAGCTCCGCCCAGGTTGGCCAGCCGTGTTCCCTCCCTCTGAATGGGAACAACCAACGGGGGCGTTGCTGGGGGGCGTTGCCAGGGGGCGTGTCCGCGCTCGAGCTCGACCCAGTTTGAAAGAGACGCAGATCTGCAGTCGCTGCTTCAGCTCAACAACAATAACACCTGAGAACCATAGAACCCGAGGGAACCCGAGAGAACCCGAGAGCATCCGAGAGCATCAGCCCGCAGCTCCTCCGAGTGAGTACAATCCTGTAACCCCCTTCATAAAGTCTCTATAAAGACAGAGGAACAATAGAGAAGCGGGGGAATAACGGGGAAAATGGCCGCTGTGAATAACGGTCTGTCTGTGTTTGGGTGCATGCGTGCGTGTGTGCGTGCGTGTGTGAGCGTTGTAAACACGGAACGCCCATTTAGAGAGCATGAATGCCAGTAAATAGCCGGGTCCCGTTCACAGACAACGACTCTCCGGAGTATAGACGGAGCCCTGCGTGTGTCCGTTATGTTTCCATTGCACGGCTGCTCTGTATAAACAGCTGTGTGAGATGTTAAACTGCTGTTAGCTGTTAGCATGATGCTAGCGGAGGGGGATGGGACGGCTAGCTCCGCAGAGGGCGGGAAGCAAATGGTGGTCCATTGTTCTGCTGCTAGCTGTTGGCTAGCTGTTAGCGGCTAAGCTAACTGCAGCAGCCCCCAGAGGAGCCTGTGTTAGCGGGGAGAGTCTCCTCTCCTCTCTCCGGGCAGAGGAGCACCGGGACCCTCCTCCCCTCTCAGACCCGGGTTCCGGAGCCTCTGCTCAGCTCGCTGGGCCTCTGATCCCCGGGAGAAAGGGACCCTCTTTGTTCTCTTTGTGTGTCCGTCGCCCGGCCGGGAGGCTCCGGTTACCGGGGACCTCCGGGGCTTCTACCGGAGCAGGGGCGGCCGGAGGAGCTGCGTGTGCCTGTGGGGGTGCAAACACTACATTACCACCGGAAACCTGGTTAAAATCAGAGTAAAGGAACAAAGCAGACTCACAGGTTAGAGGGTCAACCCCCCAGGAATCACACTTTCTGGGCATTTGAACCCAATCATAAAGAATGCTGTAACTGAACGGGGTTATTCATCCTGTGGCATCTGTCCGTGGGTGAACCTGTATTTTAATATCATGTCTGATTGATACAGCAAACCGCTTACACGTAGATAGCTGTATACAAAGCTCTGCTGTTCAGAGTTAATAAAGAAGGTTAATCATTAATATGAAACGTGTTTTATTCACCCTCTGATTGATTGATTGATTGATTGATTACAGGCCACTGCTATCAGACAGTATCTTCTTTATGGGTTCATCACATTTATTATAAATATTATATTTCACACGGTTTTCTGTTTACATTAAAATGAATCTTCAGGAGCAGCTTCAACATGGCTGGAATAATAAATGATCATCCAACATTACATTCCTTATTCTATATGCAGGGTCTCAGTCAGTAGGGGCTGGGAGCCGTAGGGTCGCCGGTTCAAGTCCCCGAACAGACCTAAAGTATGGAGAGTGGACTGCTACTTGGAGAGGTCCCAGTTCACCTGCTGCCCTTGAGCAAGGCACCAGCCCCCCCCCACTCCCATTGCTCCCCGGGCGCTGTACAATAGCTGCCCACTGCTCCTGGTACCAGACTCCTGGCTCTAGGATGGGTTAAAAGCAGAGGACACATGTCACTGTGTGCTGTGTGCTCTGCATGTGTGACCATTAAAGAGGGTTTCATTCCTCCCAATTATGATTATAAGTCACTGAATAAAATGTCAAATCAATAACCAGTCAGACCCTAACCTCTGTACCTGTCTGTCTGCCAGGCCGCCAGTATGATGCGCAAAGACGTGAACAAGCCGAAGGGCAAGACGTCGGCTTACGCCTTCTTCGTCCAGACGTGTCGAGAGGAACATCGCAAGAAACACCCGGAGCAGTCCGTCAACTTCGCTGAGTTCTCCAAGAAGTGCTCCGAGAGGTGGAAGGTGAGACAGGCACTCAGACAGACGGGTAGAGAGACTGTGCTCCGAGAGCTGGAAGGTGAGACAGGCACTTAGACAGACGGGTAGAGAGACTGTGCTCCGAGAGCTGGAAGGTGAGCCAGGCACTCAGACAGACAGGTAGAGAGACTGTGCTCCGAGAGGTGGAAGGTGCGACAGGCACTTAGACAGACGGATAGAGAGACTGTGCTCCGAGAGCTGGAAGGTGAGACAGGCACTTAGACAGACGGGTAGAGAGACTGTGCTCCGAGAGCTGGAAGGTGAGACAGGCACTTAGACAGACGGGTAGAGAGACTGCTCCGAGAGGTGGAAGGTGCGACAGGCACTCAGTGAGAGCGTAGCCCTTCTCAATAAGAGAGTACACCTTCTCAATAAGAGTGTACACCTTCACAGTAAGAGCGTAGCCCTTCACAGTAAGAGTGTAGCCCTTCACAATAAGAGCGTAGCCCTTCACAATAAGAGCGTAGCCCTTCACAGTAAGAGTGTAGCCCTTCACAGTAAGAGCGTGGCCCTTCACAGTAAGAGCGTGGCCCTTCACAATAAGAGTAGCCCTTCACAATAAGAGCGTAGCCCTTCACAATAAGAGAGTACACCTTCATACTAAGAGCGTGGCCCTTCTCAATAAGAGTAATAATAAGTAATAAGAGTCTGCTTTGGTTCCAGGGTCTGACGGCCAATGATAAGAAGTGTTTCGAGGACATGGCGAAGACCGACAAGGTGCGCTACAACCGTGAGATGGTGGACTACACCCCCCCCAAAGGGTTTGGGAAGAGGGGCCGCAAGAGGAAAGACCCCAACGCCCCCAAGAGACCCCCGTAAGTCCTCTTTAATCAATATAACACCTCCTACTGTAAGTCCCTGTAAGTCCTCCTACTGTAAGGGCGCATTTCCACTACAGGGCCTCGCTCGGTGTGGCTAGGCCTCGTTAGGCCAGGCTCACTTTATGCTACGTTTCCATTACAGTTTAGTAGCTGGGGCAGTAACTATAGTAACGCAGTGTAGGCGGAGCCGTGACGTCATCTTCAATGAGAACCACAGAAAAACAACATCAGCCGTTAGCTGTTAGCACTCAGAGCTCACAGCTCCTCATATCTGTTCAGAAACTAGACACAAGTTAAACAAGTCCAAACCACAGCCTGTCTGTGTCATGGAGAATACAGTCGCTGGTTTATTTCTGTCTGTAGGCCGTTGTTGTGAGTGTGGACGGTCGGAGCATATACTGCGTTAGCTTAGCCGATCTCCATTCAGAAAACACGCATATTAAAAGGTGTCTCTCCTGCCGTCTGTCTGCAGACTTGTCAAAGCATTAATTCATGGTTTTTACTAACCGGTATCAGTATGTTGTTACTTCGGCATCATTTTGAAACGTGTATTACAATTAAATCACGGTCAAATATGTTCATCTTGTTGTAGTTGTAGCCCCCTTGCCAGCGATTCTCTCTCTAGTTTAGCATACTCAGCCCGACTCAGCCTGGTTGTTGGCCCGGAAAGAACCTCCATTTTATGGGGCCAGAAAACAGTGAAATAGTACCCGCTAGCCGGAACTACGCCAAGTGGAAACGCAACCAAAAACGGGCCCCGCACGGCACGCTTAAAGCGAGCTCCGCACTGTAGTGGAAATGCGCCATAAGTCCCCGTAAGTCCTCTCACTGTAACCAGAGACCCCGTAAGTCCTCTCGCTGTAACCAGAGACCCCTGTAAGTCCTCTCGCTGTAACAAGAGACCCCCGTAAGTCTCTCACTGTAACCAGAGACCCCCGTAAGTCCTCTCGCTGTAACCAGAGACCCCTGTAAGTCCTCTCGCTGTAACCAGAGACCCCCGTAAGTCCTCTCGCTGTAACCAGAGACCCCCGTAAGTCCTCTCGCTGTAACCAGAGACCCCCGTAAGTCCTCTCACTGTAAACAGAGACCCCCGGTTTGAGTAACGCTTTCTAGAAGTACGGTGCCCATAAACTACATGTCCCATCATGCATCTGGCTGTGTGACCTGAAGCTTTATAGCTCAGGGGGGAGGGTCACATGGATTCATGGTTAAAATCCCTTCAGGTTTTTGGCAGACAGCCTAACCCTAGTATGAGATCTTCTCTGTATATTCAGACGATAGATACCTCATTGGGTTTGTTCAGACGATAATACCTCGTGGGGTTTGTTCAGACGATAGATACCTCGTGGGGTATGTTCAGACGATAGATACCTCATTGGGTTTGTTCAGACGATAATACCTCGTGGGGTATGTTCAGACGATAGATACCTCGTGGGGTTTGTTCAGACGATAGATACCTCGTGGGGTTTGTTCAGACGATAGATACCTCGTGGGGTTTGTTCAGACGATAGATACCTCGTGGGGTTTGTTCAGACGATAGATACCTCGTGGGGTATGTTCAGACGATAGTTACCTCGTGGGGTTTGTTCAGACGATAGATACCTCGTGGGGTATGTTCAGACGATAGATACCTCGTGGGGTATGTTCAGACGATAGATACCTCGTGGGGTATGTTATGACGATAGTTACCTCGTGGGGTTTGTTCAGACGATAGATACCTCGTGGGGTATGTTCAGACGATAGATACCTCGTGGGTATGTTCAGACGATAGATACCTCGTGGGGTATGTTCAGACGATAGTTACCTCGTTTGGTATGTTCAGACGATAGTTACCTCGTTTGGTATGTTCAGACGATAGTTACCTCGTGGGGTATGTTCAGACGATAGATACCTCGTGGGGTATGTTCAGACGATAGTTACCTCGTTTGGTATGTTCAGACGATAGTTACCTCGTTTGGTATGTTCAGACGATAGTTACCTCGTGGGGTTTGTTCAGACGATAGATACCTTGTATTTTACCGGACAAATTTGAAACTTACCGCTCATGTTTCAATAATAAGAATTGTGTAGCAGAGTTTCCGTTAGCAGGTAATTACCGGTATATGACCGGATATGCAGATGTTTAAAACTCAGTTAATGGGAGTCATTTTTATATTGCTTCAGTTTATAAGCGTAACAGATCGAAAATTCAGATTAATTTTTCAATAAATGATTCCAAACAACAAACATAATTATTACATTCAAACAAACTACTTGTAGTAGATGAAGTACATTATTCAAAAGTTTACATTAACTTTGAATATTAACACGGGAGAAACAGATCCTCTCTTTCCCTCTCCCTCCCTCTCTCTCCTGAGAGCCCGTCAGTTTCTCATGCAGCTCGCTAAACAGTGGGCGGGGCTTCAGGTGATCATGCAGAGCTGCGTGTCTCCGTCAGACTCAGCAGCTGATCTGATCTCTCTCTCGCGTCCGGTTATACTTCACTCGCGTTTATGTCCATATCGATCAGATCCAGCTCTCCTGATCGGCCTTTATAGAGAGCACCGATCAAACTATTAAGAGTGAATATCGGCCGATAATGACCGGCGGCCGATCGATCGGAGGATCCCTAATTATTATCGGACATTTTGACCGGCAGGTTTTGAATTTACCGGTTTTTAATAATGTTACCAGCTAAAAACCGGTAATTACCGCTAACGGAAACCCTGCTCATGGGGTATGTTCAGACGATAGATACCTCATGGGGTTTATGGGGTTTGTTCAGGCGATAGATACCTCACGGGATTCTAACGTTTCCCCATGACTGGGGGGTTTCTCCCATTGACTGGGGGTTTCTCCCATTGACTGGGGGGTCTCTTCCATTAACTTGGGGGTTCTCCCATTGACTGGGGGGTCTCTTCCATTAAACTGGGGGCTTTCTCCATTGACTGGGGGGTCTCTTCCCATTAACTGGGGCTTTCTTCCATTGACTGGGGGCTTCTATGGGGGGTCTCTTCCATTACCTGGGGGACTTCTTCCATTGACTGGGGGGCTTCTAACTGGGGGGTTTCTCCATTAACTGGGGGTCTCTTCCATTACTTGGGGGACTTCTAACTGGGGGTTTCTCCATCGGTGACAAATGTCACATTTGTGATATTGGGCTATAAACATTGACTGATTGATTGACTAAATGCTGCTGATTTAAAACTGTTCCCTCCCTCTCCCCAGCTCTGCGTTCTTTGTGTTCTGCGGTGAGTACCGGCCCTCTGTGAAGCAGCAGTTTCCAGGTCTGTCTATAGGCGACTGTGCCAAGAAGCTGGGAGAGTTGTGGGGCAAACAGACCCAATCTGACAAGCTGCCCTACGAGGAGAAGGCCCAGAAGCTGAGAGAGAAATACGACGGGTGAGCAAACTGTAGAGAGACAGACAGGTAGAGAGACAGACAGGTAGAGAGACAGGTAGAAAGAGAGAGAGATGTGGAGCAACAGACCCAATCTGACAAGCTGCCCTACGAGGAGAAGGCCCAGAGGCTGATAGAAATACGAGGAGGTAACTAGTGTTTATTAGGGTTGGTTAAGCCAGGTAACTAGTGTTTGTTAGGGTTGGTTAAGCCAGGTAACTAGTGTTTGTTAGGGTTGGTTAAGCCAGGTAACTAGTGTTTGTTAGGGTTAGTTAAGCCAGGTAACTAGTGTTTGTTAGGGTTAGTTAAGCCAGGTAACTAGTGTTTGTTAGGGTTGGTTAAGCCAGGTAACTAGTGTTTGTTAGGGTTAGTTAAGCCAGATAACTAGTGTTTATTAGGGTTGGTTAAGCCAGATAACTAGTGTTTGTTAGGGTTGGTTAAGCCAGGTAATAGTGTTTGTTAGGGTTGGTTAAGCCAGGTAACTAGTGTTTGTTAGGGTTGGTTAAGCCAGGTAACTAGTGTTTGTTAGGGTTAGTTAAGCCAGGTAACTAGTGTTTGTTAGGGTTAGTTAAGCCAGGTAACTAGTGTTTGTTAGGGTTGGTTAAGCCAGGTAACTAGTGTTTGTTAGGGTTGGTTAAGCCAGGTAACTAGTGTTTGTTAGGGTTAGTTAAGCCAGGTAACTAGTGTTTGTTAGGGTTAGTTAAGCCAGGTAACTAGTGTTTGTTAGGGTTGGTTAAGCCAGGTAACTAGTGTTTGTTAGGGTTAGTTAAGCCAGATAACTAGTGTTTGTTAGGGTTGGTTAAGCCAGGTAACTAGTGTTTGTTAGGGTTAGTTAAGCCAGGTAACTAGTGTTTGTTAGGGTTGGTTAAGCCAGGTAACTAGTGTTTGTTAGGGTTAGTTAAGCCAGGTAACTAGTGTTTGTTAGGGTTAGTTAAGCCAGATAACTAGTGTTTATTAGGGTTGGTTTAAGCCAGGTAACTAGTGTTTGTTAGGGTTGGTTAAGCCAGGTAACTAGTGTTTGTTAGGGTTAGTTAAGCCAGATAACTAGTTTATTAGGGTTGGTTAAGCCAGATAACTAGTGTTTGTTAGGGTTGGTTAAGCCAGATAACTAGTGTTTGTTAGGTTGGTTAAGCCAGGTAACTAGTGTTTGTTAGGGTTGGTTAAGCCAGGTAACTAGTGTTTGTTAGGGTTGGTTAAGCCAGGTAACTAGTGTTTATTAGGGTTGGTTAAGCCAGATAACTAGTGTTGTTAGGGTTGGTTAAGCCAGGTAACTAGTGTTTGTTAGGGTTGGTTAAGCCAGGTAACTAGTGTTTGTTAGGGTTGGTTAAGCCAGGTAACTAGTGTTTGTTAGGGTTGGTTAAGCCAGGTAACTAGTGTTTGTTAGGGTTAGTTAAGCCAGATAACTAGTGTTTGTTAGGGTTGGTTAAGCCAGGTAACTAGTTTGTTAGGGTTGGTTAAGCCAGGTAACTAGTGTTTGTTAGGGTTGGTTAGCCAGGTAACTAGTGTTTGTTAGGGTTGGTTAAGCCAGATAACTAGTGTTTGTTAGGGTTAGTTAAGCCAGATAACTAGTGTTTGTTAGGGTTGGTTAAGCCAGGTAACTAGTGTTTGTTAGGGTTGGTTAAGCCAGGTAACTAGTGTTTGTTAGGGTTGGTTAAGCCAGGTAACTAGTGTTTGTTAGGGTTAGTTAAGCCAGGTAACTAGTGTTTGTTAGGGTTAGTTAAGCCAGGTAACTAGTGTTTGTTAGGGTTGGTTAAGCCAGGTAACTAGTGTTGGTAGGGTTGGTTAAGCCAGGTAACTAGTGTTTGTTAGGGTTAGTTAAGCCAGGTAACTAGTGTTTATTAGGGTTGGTTAAGCCAGGTAACTAGTGTTTGTAGGGTGGTTAAGCCAGGTAACTAGTGTTTGTTAGGGTTGGTTAAGCCAGGTAACTAGTGTTGGTTAGGGTTAGTTAAGCCAGGTAACTAGTGTTTATTAGGGTTGGTTAAGCCAGGTAACTAGTGTTTGTTAGGGTTGGTTAAGCCAGGTAACTAGTGTTTATTAGGGTTGGTTAAGCCAGGTAACTAGTGTTTGTTAGGGTTGGTTTAAGCCAGGTAACTAGTGTTTGTTAGGGTTGGTTAAGCCAGGTAACTAGTGTTATTAGGGTTAGTTAAGCCAGGTAACTAGTGTTTATTAGGGTTAGTTAAGCCAGGTAACTAGTGTTTGTTAGGGTTAGTTAAGCCAGGTAACTAGTGTTGTTAGGGTTGGTTAAGCCAGGTAACTAGTGTTTGTTAGGGTTGGTTAAGCCAGGTAACTAGTGTTTGTTAGGTTAGTTAAGCCAGGTAACTAGTGTTTGTTAGGGTTGGTTAAGCCAGGTAACTAGTGTTTGTTAGGGTTGGTTAAGCCAGGTAACTAGTGTTTGTTAGGGTTGGTTAAGCCAGGTAACTAGTGTTTATTAGGGTTAGTTAAGCCAGGTAACTAGTGTTTGTTAGGGTTGGTTAAGCCAGGTAACTAGTGTTTGTTAGGGTTGGTTAAGCCAGGTAACTAGTGTTTGTTAGGGTTAGTTAAGCCAGGTAACTAGTGTTGTTTGGGTTGGTTAAGCCAGGTAACTAGTGTTTATTAGGGTTGGTTAAGCCAGGTAACTAGTGTTTGTTAGGGTTAGTTAAGCCAGGTAACTAGTGTTTGTTAGGGTGGTTAAGCCAGGTAACTAGTGTTTGTTAGGGTTGGTTAAGCCAGGTAACTAGTGTTTGTTAGGGGTTAAGCCAGATAACTAGTGTTTGTTAGGGTTGGTTAAGCCAGGTAACTAGTGTTTGTTAGGGTGGTTAAGCCAGATAACTAGTGTTTGTTAGGGTTGGTTAAGCCAGGTAACTAGTGTTTGTTAGGGTTGGTTAAGCCAGGTAACTAGTGTTGGTTAGGGTGGTTAAGCCAGGTAACTAGTGTTGTTAGGGTTGGTTAAGCCAGGTAACTAGTGTTTGTTAGGGTTGGTTAAGCCAGGTAACTAGTGTTTATTAGGGTTGGTTAAGCCAGATAACTAGTGTTTGTTAGGGTTGGTTAAGCCAGGTAACTAGTGTTTGTTAGGGTTGGTTAAGCCAGATAACTAGTGTTTGTTAGGGTTAGTTAAGCCAGATAACTAGTGTTTGTTAGGGTTGGTTAAGCCAGATAACTAGTGTTTGTTAGGGTTAGTTAAGCCAGATAACTAGTGTTGTTAGGGTTGGTTAAGCCAGGTAACTAGTGTTTGTTAGGGTTGGTTAAACCAGGTAACTAGTGTTTGTTAGGGTTGGTTAAACCAGATAACTAGTGTTTGTTAGGGTTGGTTAAACCAGATAACTAGTGTTTGTTAGGGTTGGTTAAGCCAGGTAACTAGTGTTTGTTAGGGTTAGTTAAGCCAGATAACTAGTGTTTGTTAGGGTTGGTTAAGCCAGGTAACTAGTGTTTATTAGGGTTAGTTAAGCCAGGTAACTAGTGTTTGTTAGGGTTGGTTAAGCCAGGTAACTAGTGTTTATTAGGTTAGTTAAGCCAGGTAACTAGTGTTTGTTAGGGTTGGTTAAACCAGATAACTAGTGTTTGTTAGGGTGGTTAAGCCAGGTAACTAGTGTTTTATTAGGGTTAGTTAAGCCAGGTAACTAGTGTTTGTTAGGGTTGGTTAAACCAGATAACTAGTGTTTGTTAGGGTTGGTTAAACCAGATAACTAGTGTTTGTTAGGGTTGGTTAAGCCAGGTAACTAGTGTTTGTTAGGGTTGGTTAAGCCAGGTAACTAGTGTTTGTTAGGGTTGGTTAAGCAGATAACTAGTGTTTGTTAGGGTTGGTTAAGCCAGGTAACTAGTGTTTATTAGGGTTGGTTAAGCCAGGTAACTAGTGTTTGTTAGGGTTGGTTAAGCCAGGTAACTAGTGTTTGTTAGGGTTGGTTAAGCCAGGTAACTAGTGTTTGTTAGGGTTGGTTAAGCCAGGTAACTAGTGTTTGTTAGGGTTGGTTAAGCCAGGTAACTAGTGTTTATTAGGGTTAGTTAAGCAGGTAACTAGTGTTTGTTAGGGTTGGTTAAGCCAGGTAACTAGTGTTTGTTAGGGTTGGTTAAGCCAGGTAACGTGTTTGTTAGGGTTGGTTAAGCCAGGTAACTAGTGTTTGTTAGGGTTAGTTAAGCCAGGTAACTAGTGTTGGTTAGGGTTGGTTAAGCCAGGTAACTAGTGTTTGTTAGGGTTGGTTAAGCCAGGTAACTAGTGTTGTTAGGGTTAGTTAAGCCAGGTAACTAGTGTTTGTTAGGGTTGGTTAAGCCAGGTAACTAGTGTTTGTTAGGGTTGGTTAAGCCAGGTAACTAGTGTTTATTAGGGTTAGTTAAGCCAGGTAACTAGTGTTTGTTAGGGTTAGTTAAGCCAGGTAACTAGTGTTTGTTAGGGTTGGTTAAGCCAGGTAACTAGTGTTGGTTAGGGTTGGTTAAGCAGGTAACTAGTGTTTGTTAGGGTTGGTTAAGCCAGGTAACTAGTGTTTGTTAGGGTTAGTTAAGCCAGGTAACTAGTGTTTGTTAGGGTTGGTTAAGCCAGGTAACTAGTGTTTGTTAGGGTTGGTTAAGCCAGGTAACTAGTGTTTGTTAGGGTTGGTTAAGCCAGGTAACTAGTGTTTGTTAGGGTTGGTTAAGCCAGGTAACTAGTGTTTGTTAGGGTTGGTTAAGCAGGTAACTAGTGTTTGTTAGGGTTGGTTAAGCCAGGTAACTAGTGTTTGTTAGGGTTGGTTAGGCCAGGTAACTAGTGTTTGTTAGGGTTGGTTAGGCCAGGTAACTAGTGTTTGTTAGGGTTGGTTAAGCCAGGTAACTAGTGTTTGTTAGGGTTGGTTAAGCCAGGTAACTAGTGTTTGTTAGGGTTAGTTAAGCCAGGTAACTAGTGTTTGTTAGGGTTGGTTAGGCCAGGTAACTAGTGTTTGTTAGGGTTGGTTAAGCCAGGTAACTAGTGTTTATTAGGGTTAGTTAAGCCAGGTAACTAGTGTTTGTTAGGGTTAGTTAAGCCAGGTAACTAGTGTTTGTTAGGGTTGGTTAAGCCAGGTAACTAGTGTTTGTTAGGGTTGGTTAAGCCAGGTAACTAGTGTTTGTTAGGGTTGGTTAAGCCAGGTAACTAGTGTTTATTAGGGTTGGTTAAGCCAGGTAACTAGTGTTTGTTAGGGTTGGTTAAGCCAGGTAACTAGTGTTTGTTAGGGTTGGTTAAGCCAGGTAACTAGTGTTTGTTAGGGTTGGTTAAGCCAGGTAACTAGTGTTTGTTAGGGTTAGTTAAGCCAGGTAACTAGTGTTATTAGGGTTGGTAAGCCAGATAACTAGTGTTATTAGGGTTGGTTAAGCCAGGTAACTAGTGTTTGTTAGGGTTGGTTAAGCCAGGTAACTAGTGTTGTTAGGGTTGGTTAAGCCAGGTAACTAGTGTTTGTTAGGGTTGGTTAAGCCAGGTAACTAGTGTTGTTAGGGTTGGTTAAGCCAGGTAACTAGTTTTGTTAGGGTGGTTAAGCCAGGTAAACTAGTGTTTGTTAGGGTTGGTTAAGCCAGGTAACTAGTGTTTGTTAGGGTTGTAACCTGTCTGTCTGTAACCTGTCTCTGACCTGTCTGTCTCTAACGTGTCTGTCTGTAACCTGTCTCTGACAGTGTGCGAAAAAGCACACGTCCCACCGTCCGGGACGTGTTATTTACAATATCGGACAAGTCGATCTTTCAATTGACTTGTCCGGTGGACAAGTGACGTTTTTCGCCCTCATTTATTGACAAATTATTGATAAATGCAGTTACAAAAGGCAGAACTCATTCGCAAATTGTACGTGTCCGCCATGTTCGTTTAGAAATGTTAGTTTCGGTTCCGCTTGTCGATTCCTAAGGAAATGCATCTCGCCGCTTTCTGTACAGTTAGACGGGGGCGGGGCGGGAAGGGATGCGATGCGAAACTTGGTTCCGAGTAAGAACAAATAACAATTGTCCGGTCCCGGGATTAATAAGAGTTGTGAGGACAGGAGGTGAGGCCGAGCCCTGCGGACCGCAGCTCTCTCTCTCATGCTCCGTATCAGCTGATCGCTGCTCTCTCTCTCTCTCTCTCTCTCTCTCTCTCTCTCTCTCTCTCTCTCTCTCTCTCTCTCTCTCTCTCTCTCTCTCTCTCTCTCTCTCTCTCTCTCCTCTCTCTCTCTCTCTCTCTCTCTCTCTCTCTCTTACATACACACACAGCGTATCCGCTGCCCGTTTAACAGCCTCATCTTTGTCAAACTTTCTTATGTTCTTTCTCTAACACGTAATGAAGGTTATTGAGCGTTTTAGCTCCTATGTTGTTAATATTGACCGCCATTTCCTTTATGAAGTAAAGCAGCCTCCCTGTCTGTGTCCTCGCGCTGTCCTCACATCCCGGACCCCCAGACTCGGAGGAGCACAGGGATGTCAGATATTGTTTATGAAGCAGGGTATAGAAAGTACATTATTGAAATGAAAATACTATTTATTTACTTTTACAAACAGTGAGCAGCTGGGCAGCTGCAGCATGTGTGTTGCAGGACATGTGTTGGACACAGACTGTGTGGCTGGACTCTGCCTCACAGGCAGGTTGCAGCACGTGTGTTGCAGGACATGTGTTGGACACAGACTGTGTGGGGGACTCTGTCCCACAGGCAGGTTGCAGCACGTGTGTTGCAGGACATGTGTTGGACACAGACTGTGTGGCTGGACTCTGTCCCACAGGCAGGTTGCAGCACGTGTGTTGCAGGACATGTGTTGGACACAGACTGTGTGGCTGGACTCTGTCCCACAGGCAGGTTGCAGCATGTGTGTTGCAGGACATGTGTTGGACACAGACTGTGTGGCTGGACTCTGTCCCACAGGCAGGTTGCAGCACGTGTGTTGCAGGACATGTGTTGGACACAGACTGTGTGGTTGGACTCTGTCCCACAGGCAGGTTGCAGCACGTGTGTTGCAGGACATGTGTTGGACACAGACTGTGTGGCTGGACTCTGTCCCACAGGCAGGTTGCAGCATGTGTGTTGCAGGACATGTGTTGGACACAGACTGTGTGGCTGGACTCTGTCCCACAGGCAGGTTGCAGCACGTGTGTTGCAGGACATGTGTTGGACACAGACTGTGTGGTTGGACTCTGTCTCACAGGCAGGTTGCAGCACGTGTGTGCAGGACATGTGTTGGACAAGACTGTGGCTGGACTCTGTCCCACAGGCAGGTTGCAGCACGTGTGTTGCAGGACATGTGTTGGACACAGACTGTGTGGCTGGACTCTGTCTCACAGGCAGGTTGCAGCACGTGTGTTGCAGGACATGTGTTGGACAAGACTGTGTGGTGGACTCTGTCTCACAGGCAGGTTGCAGCACGTGTGTTGCAGGACATGTGTTGGACACAGACTGTGTGGCTGGACTCTGCCTCACAGGCAGGTTGCAGCACGTGTGTTGCAGGACATGTGTTGGACACAGACTGTGTGGCTGGACTCTGTCCCACAGGCAGGTTGCAGCACGTGTGTTGCAGGACATGTGTTGGACACAGACTGTGTGGTTGGACTCTGTCTCACAGGCAGGTTGCAGCACGTGTGTTGCAGGACATGTGTTGGACACAGACTGTGTGGCTGGACTCTGTCCCACAGGCAGGTTGCAGCACGTGTGTTGCAGGACATGTGTTGGACACAGACTGTGTGGCTGGACTCTGTCTCACAGGCAGGTTGCAGCACGTGTGTTGCAGGACATGTGTTGGACACAGACTGTGTGGCTGGACTCTGTCTCACAGGCAGGTTGCAGCACGTGTGTTGCAGGACATGTGTTGGACACAGACTGTGTGGTTGGACTCTGTCTCACAGGCAGGTTGCAGCACGTGTGTTGCAGGACATGTGTTGGACACAGACTGTGTGGCTGGACTCTGTCTCACAGGCAGGTTGCAGCACGTGTGTTGCAGGACATGTGTTGGACACAGACTGTGTGGCTGGACTCTGTCTCACAGGCAGGTTGCAGCACGTGTGTTGCAGGACATGTGTTGGACACAGACTGTGTGGTTGGACTCTGTCTCACAGGCAGGTTGCAGCACGTGTGTTGCAGGACATGTGTTGGACACAGACTGTGTGGCTGGACTCTGTCTCACAGGCAGGTTGCAGCACGTGTGTTGCAGGACATGTGTTGGACACAGACTGTGTGGCTGGACTCTGCCTCACAGGCAGGTTGCAGTGTAACATCAGAGGAGACTGGGCCAGTTGTTCATTCTCAAACTGCTCCACTCAGAACTAACCAAACAATGCAGAGATTATTTTTATATAATTGTATTCAATAACCGTAAGAAATTCAACAGTATGAAGTGATTTGTAAATAGGAATACAGATTTGACTTCATGTTTTCATGAATATATTTTTCTCCAGTTTGTCATTATTTTTACCCTCTCAAAGAACCGGAATCGAGAACCGAAAATAACCGGAATCGAAAAGCAGAACCGGAATCGTTAAAATCCAAACGATACCCAACCCTATGTGTGATGCAGTAACATCTTACCGCTCACTTACGTTAGCGGTGTCGTAAAATACGATGGCGAAGAAGAAGATTCCAGTGGCCCCAATTTTGTGTGAAAAATGTATTCGGACAAGTACTCTCTAAAAACTTTTTCTCACACTGCTCTGACCTGTCTGTCTCTAACGTGTCTCTGACCTGTCTGTGCCTGTCTGTCTCGAACCTGTGTGTAACCTGTCTGTCTGTAAGCTGTCTCTAACCTGTCTGTCTGTGTGCCTGTCTGTCTCTAACCTGTGTGTAACCTGTCTGTCTCTGACCTGTCTGTGTGCCTGTCTATCTGCAGGACATGGTGGCATATCGTGGGCGGACTACCTTCTCCAGGACTCCTGGATCCTCAGCTCAGGCCGGAGGGGGGGGGGAGGAGGAGGGGGGGAGGAAGATGATGAGGGGATGATGATGATGATGAAGAGGACGAGTAGACAGAGAGAGAGAGACAGGTAGGTGTGTGTTTCAGAGCAGACAGACAGGTGAACACATATCCCGCCTCCTGTGGCTCCGCCTCTTCAGAGGCAGACAGACAGGAAGCAGATTTTAATCACTCTGACATATTGAAACGACTACAGTCATTATTATAATTATTATAACAGTGATAGCAGCACTTACAGACAGACAGGTTACTGACAGACAGGTTACTGACAGACAGACAGACAGACAGACAGACAGACAGACAGACAGACAGACAGACTGGCAGACAGGTGAGAGAGAGACAGACAGACAGGTGAGAGACAGACAGGTTACAGTCAGACAGACAGACAGACAGGCAGACAGGTGAGAGAGAGACAGGTTACAGAGAGACAGACAGACAGGTGAGAGACAGACAGGTTACTGACGGACAGACAGACAGGTTACAGACGGACAGAGAGACAGACAGACAGGTGATAGAGAGACAGGTTACAGTCAGACAGACAGACAGGTTACAGTCAGACAGACAGACAGACAGACAGGCAGACAGACAGGTGAGAGAGAGACAGGTTACAGAGAGACAGACAGACAGGTGAGAGACAGACAGGTTACTGACGGACAGAGAGACAGACAGACAGGTGAGAGAGAGACAGGTTACCGAGAGACAGACAGACAGGTTACTGACGGACAGACAGAAACTCTGAAACACACACACTGGGCCACAGAATGTATGCTGTGTGAGAATGTACGTGTGTGTGGTGTGTGTGAGGTCATCAGATGTTAAACTGCCCCCTACAGTCACCATGGTTACCCTGCACCCCTGTGTGTTGCCATGGTTACCCCCCCTCTTATTCATGTTGTTTTTTATTTCCTGTTCACTGTCAGTAGAAACTCAACTTTTATAATAAAATGGCCGAGGGAAAACACAGCCTGAGTGTGTGTGTGTTATTGTGTGTGTGTGTGGGTTATTGTGTGTTTGTGTTATTGTGTGTGTGTGTTATTGTGTGTGTGTGTGTGTGTGTGTGTGTTATTGTGTGTGTGTGTTATAGTGTGTGTGTGTGGGTTATTGTGTATGGGTGTGGTGTGTGGGATATTGTGTGTGTGTGTGGGTTATTGTGTGTGGGTTATTGTGTGTGTGGGTTATTGTGTGTGTGTGTGTGGGTTATTGTGTGGGTTATTGTGTGTGGGTTATTGTGTGTGTGGGTTATTGTGTGTGGGTTATTGTGTGTGTGTGTGGGTTATGTGTGTGGTTATTGTGTGTGGGTTATTGTGTGTGTGGGTTATTGTGTGTGGTTATTGTGTGTGTGTGTGTGGGTTATTGTGGGGTTATTGTGTGTGGGTTATTGTGTGTGTGTGTGTGGGTTATGTGTGTGTGGGTTATTGTGTGTGTGTGTGTGGGTTCCCGAGGAGGAGACACGCTGGAGAGAGGACATGGGGGTTCCCGAGGAGGAGACACGCTGAGAGAGGACATGGGGGTTCCCGAGGAGGAGCACGCTGGAGAGAGGACATGGGGGTTCCCGAGGAGGAGACACGCTGGAGAGAGGACATGGGGTTCCCGAGGAGGAGACGACACGCTGGAGAGAGGACATGGGGGTTCCCGAGGAGGAGACACGCTGGAGAGAGGACATAGGGTTCCCGAGGAGGAGACACGCTGGAGAGAGGACATGGGGTTCCGAGGAGGAGACGACACGCTGGAGAGAGGACATGGGGTTCCGAGGAGGAGACACGCTGGAGAGAGGACATGGGGTTAACCCTAACCCTAAACACCGGTAGTCACTCACGGTAACGCCCATCCAGCCAGTGATTCGCTGTCGGTTGGCGCCTCCATTCGATTCCCCTTCATAGACGGAGCAGGAAGGGTGTGTGCAGCCAGAGAGATCGTCGGAGCACGCTCATCCGTTAGAAGCCAGCAGTTAGGTTGTTTAAAGTCCGTGTTGCCGTTTGTCTGATCCGCCGTCCTCCGTCGTCATGCCCTTCTGTCGCTTCACGTCCGGGTTATTGTTTACAAAAGTGACAGGAGCCGGTCATCTCCCAAGCACCTTGAAAACCACGACTGGATTGACTAAAAGGACTGACATTCTCCCGTGGTAAATTGACTTTTTATTTATTTTGAAGAAAACCCGAAGTGGAACGTTTTGGATTTAAAAGTGAACTGTGGGAAGATTGATTCTTTGATTGATTCTTTGATTGATTGATTGATTGATTGATTGTGGGTATTCAAAATACACTTGCTATTTGTGATTTTCATTTTGAGTTGTGTCCTTTCTTATATTTTCTAATGTCATTCAATGTTGGGTGTTCGCAGTGAGATGTATAAACCTTTAGTCTTCATACCCAGGAGCGAGCACCACGGATCAGACGCTAGAGGGATACCCAGGAGCGAGCACCACGGATCAGACGCTAGAGGGATACCCAGGAGCGAGCACCACGGATCAGACGCTAGAGGATACCCAGGAGCGAGCACCACGGTTCAGACGCTAGAGGGATACCCAGGAGCGAGCACCACGGTTCAGACGCTAGAGGGATACCCAGGAGCGAGCACCACGGTTCAGACGCTAGAGGGATACCCAGGAGCGAGCACCACGGATCAGACGCTAGAGGGATACCCAGGAGCGAGCACCACGGTTCAGACGCTAGAGGGATACCCAGGAGCGAGCACCACGGATCAGACGCTAGAGGGATACCCAGGAGCGAGCACCACGGATCAGACGCTAGAGGGATACCCAGGAGCGAGCACCACGGATCAGACGCTAGAGGGATACCCAGGAGCGAGCACCACGGTCAGACGCTAGAGGGATACCCAGGAGCGAGCACCACGGATCAGACGCTAGAGGGATACCCAGGAGCGAGCACCACGGTTCAGACGCTAGAGGGATACCCAGGAGCGAGCACCACGGATCAGACGCTAGAGGGATACCAGGAGCGAGCACCACGGATCAGACGCTAGAGGGATACCCAGGAGCGAGCACCACGGATCAGACGCTAGAGGGATACCCAGGAGCGAGCACCACGGTTCAGACGCTAGAGGGATACCCAGGAGCGAGCACCACGGTTCAGACGCTAGAGGGATACCCAGGAGCGAGCACACCACGGATCAGACGCTAGAGGGATACCCAGGTGCGAGCACCACGGTTCAGACGCTAGAGGGATACCCAGGAGCGAGCACCACGGTTCAGACGCTAGAGGGATACCCAGGAGCGAGCACACGGTTCAGACGCTAGAGGGATACCCAGGAGCGAGCACCACGGATCAGACGCTAGAGGGATACCCAGGAGCGAGCACCACGGTTCAGACGCTAGAGGGATACCCAGGAGCGAGCACCACGGTTCAGACGCTAGAGGGATACCCAGGAGCGAGCACCACGGTTCAGACGCTAGAGGGATACCCAGGAGCGAGCACCACGGTTCAGACGTTAGAGGGATACCCAGGAGCGAGCACCACGGATCAGACGCTAGAGGGATACCCAGGAGCGAGCACCACGGATCAGACGCTAGAGGGATACCCAGGAGCGAGCACCACGGATCAGACGCTAGAGGGATACCCAGGAGCGAGCACCACGGATCAGACGCTAGAGGGATACCCAGGAGCGAGCACCACGGATCAGACGCTAGAGGGATACCCAGGAGCGAGCACCACGGTTCAGACGCTAGAGGGATACCCAGGAGCGAGCACCACGGATCAGACGCTAGAGGGATACCCAGGAGCGAGCACCACGGATCAGACGCTAGAGGGATACCCAGGAGCGAGCACCACGGTTCAGACGCTAGAGGGATACCCAGGAGCGAGCACCACGGTTCAGACGCTAGAGGGATACCCAGGAGCGAGCACCACGGTTCAGACGCTAGAGGGATACCCAGGAGCGAGCACCACGGATCAGACGCTAGAGGGATACCCAGGAGCGAGCACCACGGATCAGACGCTAGAGGGATACCAGGAGCGAGCACCACGGATCAGACGCTAGAGGGATACCAGGAGCGAGCACCACGGATCAGACGCTAGAGGGATACCCAGGAGCGAGCACCACGGATCAGACGCTAGAGGGATACCCAGGAGCGAGCACCACGGATCAGACGCTAGAGGGATACCCAGGAGCGAGCACCACGGTTCAGACGCTAGAGGGATACCAGGAGCGAGCACCACGGTTCAGACGCTAGAGGGATACCCAGGAGCGAGCACCACGGTTCAGACGCTAGAGGGATACCCAGGAGCGAGCACCACGGATCAGACGCTAGAGGGATACCCAGGAGCGAGCACCACGGTTCAGACGCTAGAGGGATACCCAGGAGCGAGCACCACGGATCAGACGCTAGAGGGATACCCAGGAGCGAGCACCACGGTTCAGAGCTAGAGGGATACCAGAGCGAGCACCACGGTTCAGACGCTAGAGGGATACCCAGAGCGAGCACCACGGTTCAGACGCTAGGGATACCCAGGAGCGAGCACCAGGATCAGACGCTAGAAGGATACCCAGGAGCGAGCACCACGGATCAGACGCTAGAGGATACCCAGGAGCGAGCACCACGGATCAGACGCTAAGGGATACCCAGGAGCGAGCACCACGGATCAGACGCTAGAGGGATACCCAGGAGCGAGCACCACGGTTCAGACGTTAGAGGGATACCCAGGAGCGAGCAC
>JAAKFY010000002.1:39887718-39930218 GCA_011823955.1 Dissostichus mawsoni
TTCAACCACTGACGCTTTCAAAGCACCTTCGAGATGTAAACAGTACGGGCACACAGGCCACGCTGGCCCTAGGACGTACAATTATTTTCGGGCCTTCACGGCCAGACCGAGGGGCAATGACGCAGGAAGGAGGCGAAGGAGGCGTCAGCGCGCAGGAAGGAGGCTCTGTCACTAAGTGCAGAGGCTCCTTGTCCTCCTCACACGGTCCCTAAGAGCCCAAGAGGTGAACGATGAACTTGTCAGCAGTAACTAGAAACACAATAATACTGTGAACATATTTCTTTGTTTCTTTTTAGGAGTAGAAAAATAAAGAAGGGGTATCCCTCTAGCGTCTGATCCGTGGTGCTCGCTCCTGGGTATCCCTCTAGCGTCTGATCCGTGGTGCTCGCTCCGGGTATCCCTCTAGCGTCTGAACCGTGTGCTCGCCCCTGGGTATCCCTCTAGCGTCTGAACCGTGGTGCTCGCTCCTGGGTATCCCTCTAGCGTCTGATCCGTGGTGCTCGCTCCTGGGTATCCCTCTAGCGTCTGATCCGTGGTGCTCGCTCCTGGGTATCCTCTAGCGTCTGATCCGTGGTGCTCGCTCCTGGGTATCCCTCTAGCGTCTGAACCGTGGTGCTCGCTCCTGGGTATCCCTCTAGCGTCTGAAACCGTGGTGCTCGCTCCTGGGTATCCCTCTAGCGTCTGATCCGTGGTGCTCGCTCCTGGGTATCCTCTAGCGTCTGATCCGTGGTGCTCGCTCCTGGTATCCCTCTAGCGTCTGATCCGTGGTGCTCGCTCCTGGGTATCCCTCTAGCGTCTGATCCGTGGTGCTCGCTCCTGGGTATCCCTCTAGCGTCTGAACCGTGGTGCTCGCTCCTGGGTATCCCTCTAGCGTCTGAACCGTGGTGCTCGCTCCTGGTATCCCTCTAGCGTCTGATCCGTGGTGCTCGCTCCTGGGTATCCCTCTAGCGTCTGATCCGTGGTGCTCGCTCCTGGGTATCCCTCTAGCGTCTGATCCGTGGTGCTCGCTCCTGGGTATCCTCTAGCGTCTGAACCGTGGTGCTCGCTCCTGGGTATCCCTCTAGCGTCTGAACCGTGGTGCTCGCTCCTGGGTATCCCTCTAGCGTCTGATCCGTGGTGCTCGCTCCTGGGTATCCCTCTAGAGTCTGATCCGTGTGCTCGCTCCTGGGTATCCCTCTAGCGTCTGATCCGTGGTGCTCGCTCCTGGGTATCCCTCTAGCGTCTGATCCGTGGTGCTCGCTCCTGGGTATCCCCTAGCGTCCTGAACCGTGGTGCTCGCTCCTGGTATCCCTCTAGCGTCTGAACGTGGTGCTCGCTCCTGGGTATCCCTCTAGCGTCTGATCCGTGGTGCTCGCTCCTGGGTATCCCTCTAGCGTCTGATCCGTGGTGCTCGCTCCTGGGTATCCCTCTAGCGTCTGATCCGTGGTGCTCGCTCCTGGGTATCCCTCTAGCGTCTGATCCGTGGTGCTCGCTCCTGGGTATCCCTCTAGCGTCTGAACCGTGGTGCTCGCTCCTGGGTATCCCTCTAACGTCTGAACCGTGGTGCTCGCTCATGGTATCCCTCTAGCGTCTGAACCGTGTGTGCTCGCTCATGGGTATCCCTCTAGCGTCTGAACCGTGGTGCTCGCTCCTGGGTATCCCTCTAGCGTCTGAACCGTGGTGCTCGCTCCTGGGTATCCCTCTAGCGTCTGAACCGTGGTGCTCGCTCCTGGGTATCCCTCTAGCGTCTGAACCGTGGTGCTCGCTCCTGGGTATCCCTCTAGCGTCTGATCCGTGGTGCTCGCTCCTGGGTATCCCTCTAGCGTCTGAACCGTGGTGCTCGCTCCTGGGTATCCCTCTAGCGTCTGAACCGTGGTGCTCGCTCCTGGGTATCCCTCTAGCGTCTGAACCGTGGTGCTCGCTCCTGGGTATCCCTCTAGCGTCTGATCCGTGGTGCTCGCTCCTGGGTATCCCTCTAGCGTCTGATCCGTGGTGCTCGCTCCTGGGTATCCCTCTAGCGTCTGATCCGTGGTGCTCGCTCCTGGGTATCCCTCTAGCGTCTGAACCGTGGTGCTCGCTCCTGGGTATCCCTCTAGCGTCTGATCCGTGGTGCTCGCTCCTGGGTATCCCTCTAGCGTCTGATCCGTGGTGCTCGCTCCTGGGTATCCCTCTAGCGTCTGAACCGTGGTGCTCGCTCCTGGGTATCCCTCTAGCGTCTGAACCGTGGTGCTCGTCCTGGGTATCCCTCTAACGTCTGAACCGTGGTGCTCGCTCATGGGTACCTCTAGCGTCTGAACCGTGGTGCTCGCTCATGGGTATCCCTCTAGCGTCTGAACCGTGGTGCTCGCTCCTGGGTATCCCTCTAGCGTCTGAACCGTGGTGCTCGCTCCTGGGTATCCCTCTAGCGTCTGAACCGTGGTGCTCGCTCCTGGGTATCCCTCTAGCGTCTGAACCGTGGTGCTCGCTCCTGGGTATCCCTCTAGCGTCTGATCCGTGGTGCTCGCTCCTGGGTATCCCTCTAGCGTCTGAACCGTGGTGCTCGCTCCTGGGTATCCCTCTAGCGTCTGAACCGTGGTGCTCGCTCCTGGGTATCCCTCTAGCGTCTGAACCGTGGTGCTCGCTCCTGGGTATCCCTCTAGCGTCTGATCCGTGGTGCTCGCTCCTGGGTATCCCTCTAGCGTCTGATCCGTGGTGCTCGCTCCTGGGTATCCCTCTAGCGTCTGATCCGTGGTGCTCGCTCCTGGGTATCCCTCTAGCGTCTGAACCGTGGTGCCGCTCCTGGGTATCCCTCTAGCGTCTGATCCGTGGTGCTCGCTCCTGGGTATCCCTCTAGCGTCTGATCCGTGGTGCTCGCTCCTGGGTATCCCTCTAGCGTCTGATCCGTGGTGCTCGCTCCTGGGTATCCCTCTAGCGTCTGATCCGTGGTGCTCGCTCCTGGGTATCCTCTAGCGTCTGAACCGTGGTGCTCGCTCTGGGTATCCCTCTAGCGTCTGAACCGTGGTGCTCGCTCCTGGGTATCCCTCTAGCGTCTGAACCGTGGTGCTCGCTCCTGGGTATCCCTCTAGCGTCTGATCCGTGGTGCTCGCTCCTGGGTATCCCTCTAGCGTCTGATCCGTGGTGCTCGCTCCTGGGTATCCCTCTAGCGTCTGATCCGTGGTGCTCGCTCCTGGGTATCCCTCTAGCGTCTGAACCGTGGTGCTCGCTCCTGGGTATCCCTCTAGCGTCTGATCCGTGGTGCTCGCTCCTGGGTATCCCTCTAGCGTCTGATCCGTGGTGCTCGCTCCTGGGTATCCCTCTAGCGTCTGATCCGTGGTGCTCGCTCTGGGTATCCCTCTAGCGTCTGAACCGTGGTGCTCGCTCCTGGGTATCCCTCTAGCGTCTGAACTGGGTATCCCTCTAGCGTCTGAACCGTGGTGCTCGCTCCTGGGTATCCCTCTAGCGTCTGAACCGTGGTGCTCGCTCCTGGGTATCCCTCTAGCGTCTGATCCGTGGTGCTCGCTCCTGGGTATCCCTCTAACGTCTGAACCATGGTGCTCGCTCCTGGGTATCCCTCTAGCGTCTGAACCATGGTGCTCGCTCCTGGGTATCCCTCTAGCGTCTGATCCATGGTGCTCGCTCCTGGGTATCCCTCTAGCGTCTGAACCGTGGTGCTCGCTCCTGGGTATCCCTCTAGCGTCTGATCCGTGGTGCTCGCTCCTGGGTATCCCTCTAGCGTCTGATCCGTGGTGCTCGCTCCTGGGTATCCCTCTAGCGTCTGATCCGTGGTGCTCGCTCCTGGGTATCCCTCTAGCGTCTGATCCGTGGTGCTCGCTCCTGGTATCCCTCTAGCGTCTGATCCGTGGTGCTCGCTCCTGGGTATCCCTCTAGCGTCTGATCCGTGGTGCTCGCTCCTGGGTATCCCTCTAGCGTCTGATCCGTGGTGCTCGCTCCTGGGTATCCCTCTAGCGTCTGAACCGTGGTGCTCGCTCCTGGGTATCCCTCTAGCGTCTGATCCGTGGTGCTCGCTCCTGGGTATCCCTCTAGCGTCTGATCCGTGGTGCTCGCTCCTGGGTATCCCTCTAGCGTCTGATCCGTGGTGCTCGCTCCTGGGTATCCCTCTAGCGTCTGATCCGTGGTGCTCGCTCCTGGGTATCCCTCTAGCGTCTGATCCGTGGTGCTCGCTCCTGGGTATGAAGACTAAAGGTTTATACATCTCACTGCGAACACCCAACATTGAATGACATTAGAAAATATAAGAAAGGACACAACTCAAAATGAAAATCACAAATAGCAAGTGTATTTTGAATACCCCACAATCAATCAATCAATCAATCAAAGAATCAATCAAAGAATCAATCTTCCCACAGTTCACTTTTAAATCCAAAACGTTCACTTCGGGTTTTCTTCAAAATAAATAAAACAGTCAATTTACCACGGGAGAATGTCAGTCCTTTTAGTCAATCCAGTCGTGGTTTTCAAGGTGCTGGGAGATGACCGGCTCCTGTCACTTTTGCAAACAATAACCCGGGACGTGAAGCGACAGAAGGGCATGACGACGGAGGACGGCGGATCAGACAAACGGCAACACGGACTTTAAACAACCTAACTGCTGGCTTCTAACGGATGAGCGTGCTCCGACGATCTCTCTGGCTGCACACACCCTTCTGCTCCGTCTATGAAGGGGAATCGAATGGAGGCGCCAACCGACAGCGAATCACGGCTGGATGGGCCTTTACCGTGAGTGACTACCGGTGTTTAGGGTTAGGGTTAACCCCCATGTCCTCTCTCCAGCGTGTCTCCTCCTCGGGAACCCCCATGTCCTCTCTCCAGCGTGTCTCCTCCTCGGGAACCCCCATGTCCTCTCTCCAGCGTGTCGTCTCCTCCTCGGGAACCCCCATGTCCTCTCTCCAGCGTGTCTCCTCCTCGGGAACCCCCATGTCCTCTCTCCAGCGTGTCTCCTCCTCGGGAACCCCCATGTCCTCTCTCCAGCGTGTCTCCTCCTCGGGAACCCCCATGTCCTCTCTCCAGCGTGTCTCCTCCTCGGGAACCCACACACACAATAACCCACACACACAATAACCCACACACACACACAATAACCACACACACAATAACCACACACACACAATAACCCACACACACACACAATAACCCACACACACAATAACCCCACACACACACAATAACCCACACACAATAACCCACACACACACACACACCCATACACTATAACACACACACACAATAACACACACACACACAATAACACACACACACACACTAACACACACAATAACACACACACACACACACACACACACAATAACACACACACAATAACACAACACACACACACAATAACCCACACACACACACACACAATAACACACACACAATAACACACACACACTCAGGCTGTGTTTCCCTCGGCCATTTTATTAAAAGTTGAGTTTCTACTGACAGTGAACAGGAAATAAAAAACAACATGAATAAGAGGGGGGGTAACCATGGCAACACACAGGGGTGCAGGGTAACCATGGTGACTGTGAGGGGGGGCAGTTTAACATCTGATGACCTCACACACACACACGTACATTCTCACACAGCATACATTCTGTGGCCCAGTGTGTGTGTTTCAGAGTTTCTGTCTGTCCGTCAGTAACCTGTCTGTCTGTCTCTCGGTAACCTGTCTCTCTCTCACCTGTCTGTCTGTCTCTCTGTCCGTCAGTAACCTGTCTGTCTCTCACCTGTCTGTCTGTCTCTCTGTAACCTGTCTCTCTCTCACCTGTCTGCCTGTCTGTCTGTCTGACTGTAACCTGTCTGTCTCTCACCTGTCTGTCTGTCTCTCTCTCACCTGTCTGCCAGTCTGTCTGTCTGTCTGTCTGTCTGTCTGTCAGTAACCTGTCTGTCTGTAAGTGCTGCTATCACTGTTATAATAATTATAATAATGACTGTAGTCGTTTCAATATGTCAGAGTGATTAAAATCTGCTTCCTGTCTGTCTGCCTCTGAAGAGGCGGAGCCACAGGAGGCGGGATATGTGTTCACCTGTCTGTCTGCTCTGAAACACACACACCTACCTGTCTCTCTCTCTCTGTCTACTCGTCCTCTTCATCATCATCATCATCCCCCTCATCATCTTCCTCCCCCCCTCCTCCTCCCCCCCCCCCTCCGGCCTGAGCTGAGGATCCAGGAGTCCTGGAGAAGGTAGTCCCGCCCCCACGATATGCCACCATGTCCTGCAGATAGACAGGCACACAGACAGGTCAGAGACAGACAGGTTACACACAGGTTAGAGACAGACAGGCACACAGACAGACAGGTTAGAGACAGCTTACAGACAGACAGGTTACACACAGGTTCGAGACAGACAGGCACAGACAGGTCAGAGACACGTTAGAGACAGACAGGTCAGAGCAGTGTGAGAAAAAGTTTTTAGAGAGTACTTGTCCGAATACATTTTTCACTTGTCCAGAATGGACAAAAATTGGGGCCACTGGAATCTTCTTCTTCGCCATCGTATTTTACGACACCGCTAACGTAAGTGAGCGGTAAGATGTTACTGCATCACACATAGGGTTGGGTATCGTTTGGATTTTAACGATTCCGGTTCTGCTTTTCGATTCCGGTTATTTTCGGTTCTCGATTCCGGTTCTTTGAGAGGGTAAAAATAATGACAAACTGGGAGAAAAATATATTCATGAAAACATGAAGTCAAATCTGTATTCCTATTTACAAATCACTTCATACTGTTGAATTTCTTATGGTTATTGAATACAATTATATAAAAATAATCTCTGCATTGTTTGGTTAGTTCTGAGTGGAGCAGTTTGAGAATGAACAACTGGCCCAGTCTCCTCTGATGTTACACTGCAACCTGCCTGTGAGGCAGAGTCCAGCCACACAGTCTGTGTCCAACACATGTCCTGCAACACACGTGCTGCAACCTGCCTGTGAGGCAGAGTCCAGCCACACAGTCTGTGTCCAACACATGTCCTGCAACACACGTGCTGCAACCTGCCTGTGGGACAGAGTCCAGCCACACAGTCTGTGTCCAACACATGTCCTGCAACACACGTGCTGCAACCTGCCTGTGAGACAGAGTCCAGCCACACAGTCTGTGTCCAACACATGTCCTGCAACACACGTGCTGCAACCTGCCTGTGGGACAGAGTCCAGCCACACAGTCTGTGTCCAACACATGTCCTGCAACACACGTGCTGCAACCTGCCTGTGGGACAGAGTCCAACCACACAGTCTGTGTCCAACACATGTCCTGCAACACACGTGCTGCAACCTGCCTGTGGGACAGAGTCCAACCACACAGTCTGTGTCCAACACATGTCCTGCAACACACGTGCTGCAACCTGCCTGTGGGACAGAGTCCAGCCACACAGTCTGTGTCCAACACATGTCCTGCAACACACGTGCTGCAACCTGCCTGTGGGACAGAGTCCAGCCACACAGTCTGTGTCCAACACATGTCCTGCAACACACGTGCTGCAACCTGCCTGTGGGACAGAGTCCAACCACACAGTCTGTGTCCAACACATGTCCTGCAACACACGTGCTGCAGCTGCCCAGCTGCTCACTGTTTGTAAAAGTAAATAAATAGTATTTTCATTTCAATAATGTACTTTCTATACCCTGCTTCATAAACAATACTGACATCCCTGTGCTCCTCCGAGTCGGGGGTCCGGGGATGTGAGGACAGCGCGAGGACACAGACAGGGAGGCTGCTTTACTTCATAAAGGAAATGGCGGTCAATATTAACAACATAGGAGCTAAAACGCTCAATAACCTTCATTACGTGTTAGAGAAAGACCATAAGAAAGTTTGACAAAGATGAGGCTGTTAAACGGGCAGCGGATACGCTGTGTTTGTATGTAGAGAGAGAGAGAGAGAGAGAGGAGAGAGAGAGAGAGAGAGAGAGAGAGAGAGAGAGAGAGAGAGAGAGAGAGAGAGAGAGAGAGAGAGAGCAGCGATCAACTGATACGGAGCATGGAGAGAGAGAGCTGCGGTCCGCAGGGCTCGGCCTCACCTCCTGTCCTCACAACTCTTATTAATCCCGGGACCGGACAATTGTTATTTGTTCTTACTCGGAACCAAGTTTCGCATCGCATCCCTTCCCGCCCCGCCCCCGTCTAACTGTACAGAAAGCGGCGAGATGCATTTCCTTAGGAATCGACAAGCGGAACCGAAACTAACATTTCTAAACACGTACAATTTGCGAATGAGTTCTGCCTTTTGTAAACTGCATTTATCAATAATTTGTCAATAAATGAGGGCGAAAAACGTCACTTGTCCACCGGACAAGTCAATTGAAAGATCTACTTGTCCGATATTGTAAATAACACGTCCCGGACGGTGGGACGTGTGCTTTTTCGCACACTGTCAGAGACAGGTTACAGACAGACACGTTAGAGACAGACAGGTCAGAGACAGGTTACAGACAGACAGGTTACAACCCTAACAAACACTAGTTACCTGGCTTAACCAACCCTAACAAACACTAGTTACCTGGCTTAACCAACCCTAACCAACACTAGTTACCTGGCTTAACCAACCCTAACAAACACTAGTTACCTGGCTTAACCAACCCTAACAAACACTAGTTACCTGGCTTAACCAACCCTAACCAACACTAGTTACCTGGCTTAACCAACCCTAACAAACACTAGTTACCTGGCTTAACCAACCCTAACAAACACTAGTTACCTGGCTTAACCAACCCTAACAAACACTAGTTACCTGGCTTAACCAACCCTAACCAACACTAGTTACCTGGCTTAACCAACCCTAACAGACACTAGTTACCTGGCTTAACCAACCCTAACCAACACTAGTTACCTGGCTTAACCAACCCTAACAAACACTAGTTACCTGGCTTAACCAACCCTAACAGACACTAGTTACCTGGCTTAACCAACCCTAACAACACTAGTTACCTGGCTTAACCAACCCTAACAAACACTAGTTACCTGGCTTAACCAACCCTAACCAACACTAGTTACCTGGCTTAACCAACCCTAACAAACACTAGTTACCTGGCTTAACCAACCCTAACAAACACTAGTTACCTGGCTTAACCAACCCTAACAGACACTAGTTACCTGGCTTAACCAACCCTAACCAAACACTAGTTACCTGGCTTAACCAACCCTAACAAACACTAGTTACCTGGCTTAACCAACCCTAACCAACACTAGTTACCTGGCTTAACCAACCCTAACAAACACTAGTTACCTGGCTTAACCAACCCTAACAAACACTAGTTACCTGGCTTAACCAACCCTAACAATCACTAGTTACCTGGCTTAACCAACCCTAACAATCACTAGTTACCTGGCTTAACCAACCCTAACAAACACTAGTTACCTGGCTTAACCAACCCTAACAAACACTAGTTACCTGGCTTAACCAACCCTAACAAACACTAGTTACCTGGCTTAACCAACCCTAACAAACACTAGTTACCTGGCTTAACCAACCCTAACAAACACTAGTTACCTGGCTTAACCAACCCTAACAAACACTAGTTATCTGGCTTAACCAACCCTAACCAACACTAGTTACCTGGCTTAACCAACCCTAACAAACACTAGTTACCTGGCTTAACCAACCCTAACAAACACTAGTTACCTGGCTTAACCAACCCTAACAAACACTAGTTACCTGGCTTAACCAACCCTAACAAACACTAGTTACCTGGCTTAACCAACCCTAACAAACACTAGTTACCTAGCTTAACCAACCCTAACAAACACTAGTTACCTGGCTTAACCAACCCTAACAAACACTAGTTACCTGGCTTAACCAACCCTAACAAACACTAGTTATCTAGCTTAACCAACCCTAACAAACACTAGTTACCTGGCTTAACCAACCCTAACAAACACTAGTTACCTGGCTTAACCAACCCTAACAAACACTAGTTACCTGGCTTAACCAACCCTAACAAACACTAGTTACCTGGCTTAACCAACCCTAACAAACACTAGTTATCTAGCTTAACCAACCCTAACAAACACTAGTTACCTGGCTTAACCAACCCTAACAAACACTAGTTACCTGGCTTAACCAACCCTAACAAACACTAGTTACCTGGCTTAACAACCCTAACAAACACTAGTTACCTGGCTTAACCAACCCTAACAAACACTAGTTACCTGGCTTAACCAACCCTAACAAACACTAGTTACCTGGCTTAACCAACCCTAACAAACACTAGTTACCTGGCTTAACCAACCCTAACAAACACTAGTTACCTGGCTTAACCAACCCTAACAAACACTAGTTACCTGGCTTAACCAACCCTAACAAACACTAGTTACCTGGCTTAACCAACCCTAACAAACACTAGTTACCTGGCTTAAAACCCTAACAAACACTAGTTACCTGGCTTAACCAACCCTAACAAACACTAGTTATCTGGCTTAACCAACCCTAACAAACACTAGTTACCTGGCTTAACCAACCCTAACAAACACTAGTTACCTGGCTTAACCAACCCTAACAAACACTAGTTACCTGGCTTAACCAACCCTAACAAACACTAGTTACCTGGCTTAACCAACCCTAACAAACACTAGTTATCTGGCTTAACCAACCCTAACAAACACTAGTTACCTGGCTTAACCAACCCTAACAAACACTAGTTACCTGGCTTAACCAACCCTAACAAACACTAGTTACCTGGCTTAACCAACCCTAACAAACACTAGTTACCTGGCTTAACCAACCCTAACAAACACTAGTTACCTGGCTTAACCAACCCTAACAAACACTAGTTACCTGGCTTAACCAACCCTAACAAACACTAGTTACCTGGCTTAACCAACCCTAACAAACACTAGTTACCTGGCTTAACCAACCCTAACAAACACTAGTTACCTGGCTTAACCAACCCTAACAAACACTAGTTACCTGGCTTAACCAACCCTAACAAACACTAGTTACCTGGCTTAACCAACCCTAACAAACACTAGTTACCTGGCTTAACCAACCCTAACAAACACTAGTTACCTGGCTTAACCAACCCTAACAAACACTAGTTACCTGGCTTAACCAACCCTAACAAACACTAGTTACCTGGCTTAACCAACCCTAACAAACACTAGTTACCTGGCTTAACCAACCCTAACCAAACACTAGTTATCTGGCTTAACCAACCCTAACAAACACTAGTTACCTGGCTTAACCAACCCTAACAAACACTAGTTACCTGGCTTAACCAACCCTAACAAACACTAGTTACCTGGCTTAACCAACCCTAACAAACACTAGTTACCTGGCTTAACCAACCCTAACAAACACTAGTTACCTGGCTTAACCAACCCTAACAAACACTAGTTACCTGGCTTAACCAACCCTAACAAACACTAGTTACCTGGCTTAACCAACCCTAACAAACACTAGTTACCTGGCTTAACCAACCCTAACAAACACTAGTTACCTGGCTTAACCAACCCTAACAAACACTAGTTACCTGGCTTAACCAACCCTAACAAACACTAGTTACCTGGCTTAACCAACCCTAACAAACACTAGTTACCTGGCTTAACCAACCCTAACAAACACTAGTTACCTGGCTTAACCAACCCTAACCAACACTAGTTACCTGGCTTAACCAACCCTAACAAACACTAGTTACCTGGCTTAACCAACCCTAACAACACTAGTTACCTGGCTTAACCAACCCTAACAAACACTAGTTACCTGGCTTAACCAACCCTAACAAACACTAGTTACCTGGCTTAACCAACCCTAACAAACACTAGTTACCTGGCTTAACCAACCCTAACAACACTAGTTACCTGGCTTAACCAACCCTAACAAACACTAGTTACCTGGCTTAACCAACCCTAACAAACACTAGTTACCTGGCTTAACCAACCCTAACAAACACTAGTTACCTGGCTTAACCAACCCTAACAAACACTAGTTACCTGGCTTAACCAACCCTAACAAACACTAGTTACCTGGCTTAACCAACCCTAACAAACACTAGTTACCTGGCTTAACCAACCCTAACAAACACTAGTTACCTGGCTTAACCACCCTAACCAACACTAGTTATCTGGCTTAACCAACCCTAACAAACACTAGTTACCTGGCTTAACCAACCCTAACAAACACTAGTTACCTGGCTTAACCAACCCTAACAAACACTAGTTACCTGGCTTAACCAACCCTAACCAACACTAGTTACCTGGCTTAACCAACCCTAACAAACACTAGTTACCTGGCCTAACCAACCCTAACAAACACTAGTTACCTGGCTTAACCAACCCTAACAAACACTAGTTACCTGGCTTAACCAACCCTAACAAACACTAGTTACCTGGCTTAACCAACCCTAACAAACACTAGTTACCTGGCTTAACCAACCCTAACAACACTAGTTACCTGGCTTAACCAACCCTAACAAACACTAGTTACCTGGCTTAACCAACCCTAACAACACTAGTTACCTGGCTTAACAACCCTAACAAACACTAGTTACCTGGCTTAACCAACCCTAACAAACACTAGTTACCTGGCTTAACCAACCCTAACAACACTAGTTACCTGGCTTAACCAACCCTAACAAACACTAGTTACCTGGCTTAACCAACCCTAACAAACACTAGTTATCTGGCTTAACCAACCCTAACAAACACTAGTTACCTGGCCTAACCAACCCTAACAAACACTAGTTACCTGGCTTAACCAACCCTAACAAACACTAGTTACCTGGCTTAACCAACCCTAACAAACACTAGTTACCTGGCTTAACCAACCCTAACAAACACTAGTTACCTGGCTTAACCAACCTAACAAACACTAGTTACCTGGCTTAACCAACCCTAACAAACACTAGTTACCTGGCTTAACCAACCCTAACAAACACTAGTTACCTGGCTTAACCAACCCTAACAAACACTAGTTACCTGGCCTAACCAACCCTAACAACACTAGTTACCTGGCTTAACCAACCCTAACAAACACTAGTTACCTGGCTTAACCAACCCTAACAAACACTAGTTACCTGGCTTAACCAACCCTAACAAACACTAGTTACCTGGCTTAACCAACCCTAACAACACTAGTTACCTGGCTTAACCAACCCTAACAAACACTAGTTACCTGGCTTAACCAACCCTAACCAACACTAGTTATCTGGCTTAACCAACCCTAACAAACACTAGTTACCTGGCTTAACCAACCCTAACAACACTAGTTACCTGGCTTAACCAACCCTAACAAACACTAGTTACCTGGCCTAACCAACCCTAACAAACACTAGTTACCTGGCTTAACCAACCCTAACAAACACTAGTTACCTGGCTTAACCAACCCTAACAAACACTAGTTACCTGGCTTAACCAACCCTAACAAACACTAGTTACCTGGCTTAACCAACCCTAATAAACACTAGTTACCTGGCTTAACCACCCTAACAATCACTAGTTACCTGGCTTAACCAACCCTAACAAACACTAGTTACCTGGCTTAACCAACCCTAACCAACACTAGTTACCTGGCTTAACCAACCCTAACAAACACTAGTTACCTGGCTTAACCAACCCTAACAAACACTAGTTACCTGGCTTAACCAACCCTAACAAACACTAGTTACCTGGCTTAACCAACCCTAACAAACACTAGTTACCTGGCTTAACCAACCCTAACCAACACTAGTTATCTCTGGCTTAACCAACCCTAACAAACACTAGTTACCTGGCTTAACCAACCCTAACAAACACTAGTTACCTGGCTTAACCAACCCTAACAAACACTAGTTACCTAGCTTAACCAACCCTAACAACACTAGTTACCTGGCTTAACCAACCCTAACAAACACTAGTTACCTGGCCTAACCAACCCTAACAAACACTAGTTACCTGGCTTAACCAACCCTAACAAACACTAGTTACCTGGCTTAACCAACCCTAACAAACACTAGTTACCTGGCTTAACCAACCCTAACAAACACTAGTTACCTGGCTTAACCAACCCTAACAAACACTAGTTATCTGGCTTAACCAACCCTAACAAACACTAGTTACCTGGCTTAACCAACCCTAACAAACACTAGTTACCTGGCTTAACCAACCCTAACAAACACTAGTTACCTGGCTTAACCAACCCTAACAACACTAGTTACCTGGCTTAACCACCCTAACCAACACTAGTTACCTGGCTTAACAACCCTAACCAACACTAGTTACCTGGCTTAACCAACCCTAACAAACACTAGTTATCTGGCTTAACCAACCCTAACCAACACTAGTTACCTGGCTTAACCAACCCTAACAAACACTAGTTATCTGGCTTAACCAACCCTAACCAACACTAGTTACCTGGCTTAACCAACCCTAACCACACTAGTTACCTGGCTTAACCAACCCTAACAAACACTAGTTACCTGGCTTAACCAACCCTAACAAACACTAGTTACCTGGCTTAACCAACCCTAACAAACACTAGTTACCTGGCTTAACCAACCCTAACAAACACTAGTTACCTGGCTTAACCAACCCTAACAACACTAGTTACCTGGCTTAACAACCCTAACAAACACTAGTTACCTGGCTTAACCAACCCTAACAAACCTAGTTACCTGGCTTAACTAACCCTAACAAACACTAGTTACCTGGCTTAACCAACCCTAACAAACACTAGTTACCTGGCTTAACCAACCCTAACAAACACTAGTTATCTAGCTTAACCAACCCTAACAAACACTAGTTACCTGGCTTAACTAACCCTAACAAACACTAGTTACCTGGCTTAACCAACCCTAACAAACACTAGTTACCTGGCTTAACCAACCCTAATAAACACTAGTTACCTGGCTTAACCAACCCTAATAAACACTAGTTACCTGGCTTAACCAACCCTAACAAACACTAGTTACCTGGCTTAACAAACCCTAACAAACACTAGTTACCTGGCTTAACCAACCCTAACCAACACTAGTTACCTGGCTTAACCAACCCTAACAAACACTAGTTACCTGGCTTAACCAACCCTAATAAACACTAGTTACCTGGCTTAACCACCCTAACAAACACTAGTTACCTGGCTTAACCAACCCTAACAAACACTAGTTACCTGGCTTAACCAACCCTAACAAACACTAGTTACCTGGCTTAACCAACCCTAACAAACACTAGTTACCTGGCTTAACAACCCTAACAAACACTAGTTACCTGGCTTAACTAACCCTAACAAACACTAGTTACCTGGCTTAACCAACCCTAACAAACACTAGTTACCTGGCTTAACCAACCCTAACAAACACTAGTTACCTGGCTTAACCACCCTAACCAACACTAGTTACCTGGCTTAACCAACCCTAACAAACACTAGTTACCTGGCTTAACCAACCCTAACAAACACTAGTTACCTGGCTTAACCAACCCTAACAAACACTAGTTACCTAGCTTAACCAACCCTAACAAACACTAGTTACCTGGCTTAACCAACCCTAACAACACTAGTTACCTGGCCTAACCAACCCTAACAAACACTAGTTACCTGGCTTAACCAACCCTAACAAACACTAGTTACCTGGCTTAACCAACCCTAACAAACACTAGTTACCTGGCTTAACCAACCCTAACAAACACTAGTTACCTGGCTTAACCAACCCTAACAAACACTAGTTATCTGGCTTAACCAACCCTAACAAACACTAGTTACCTGGCTTAACCAACCCTAACAAACACTAGTTACCTGGCTTAACCAACCCTAACAAACACTAGTTACCTGGCTTAACCAACCCTAACAAACACTAGTTACCTGGCTTAACCAACCCTAACCAACACTAGTTACCTGGCTTAACCAACCCTAACCAACACTAGTTACCTGGCTTAACCAACCCTAACAAACACTAGTTATCTGGCTTAACCAACCCTAACCAACACTAGTTACCTGGCTTAACCAACCCTAACAAACACTAGTTATCTGGCTTAACCAACCCTAACCAACACTAGTTACCTGGCTTAACCAACCCTAACAACACTAGTTACCTGGCTTAACCAACCCTAACAAACACTAGTTACCTGGCTTAACCAACCCTAACAAACACTAGTTACCTGGCTTAACCAACCCTAACAAACACTAGTTACCTGGCTTAACCAACCCTAACAAACACTAGTTACCTGGCTTAACCAACCCTAACAAACACTAGTTACCTGGCTTAACCAACCCTAACAAACACTAGTTACCTGGCTTAACCAACCCTAACAAACACTAGTTACCTGGCTTAACTAACCCTAACAAACACTAGTTACCTGGCTTAACCAACCCTAACAAACACTAGTTACCTGGCTTAACCAACCCTAACAAACACTAGTTATCTAGCTTAACCAACCCTAACAAACACTAGTTACCTGGCTTAACAACCCTAACAACACTAGTTACCTGGCTTAACCAACCCTAACAAACACTAGTTACCTGGCTTAACCAACCCTAATAAACACTAGTTACCTGGCTTAACCAACCCTAACAAACACTAGTTACCTGGCTTAACCAACCCTAACAAACACTAGTTACCTGGCTTAACAACCCTAACAAACACTAGTTACCTGGCTTAACCAACCCTAACAACACTAGTTACCTGGCTTAACCAACCCTAACAAACACTAGTTACCTGGCTTAACCAACCCTAATAAACACTAGTTACCTGGCTTAACCAACCCTAACAAACACTAGTTACCTGGCTTAACCAACCCTAACAAACACTAGTTACCTGGCTTAACAACCCTAACAAACACTAGTTACCTGGCTTAACAACCCTAACAAACACTAGTTACCTGGCTTAACCAACCCTAACAAACACTAGTTACCTGGCTTAACCAACCCTAACAAACACTAGTTACCTGGCTTAACCAACCCTACACAACACTAGTTACCTGGCTTAACAACCCTAACAAACACTAGTTACCTGGCTTAACCAACCCTAACAAACACTAGTTACCTGGCTTAACCAACCCTAACAAACACTAGTTACCTGGCTTAACAACCCTAACAAACACTAGTTACCTGGCTTAACCAACCCTAACAAACACTAGTTATCTGGCTTAACTAACCCTAACAAACACTAGTTACCTGGCTTAACCAACCCTAACAAACACTAGTTACCTGGCTTAACCAACCCTAACAAACACTAGTTACCTGGCTTAACCAACCCTAACAAACACTAGTTACCTGGCTTAACAACCCTAACAAACACTAGTTACCTGGCTTAACCAACCCTAACAAACACTAGTATACCTGGCTTAACCAACCCTAACAAACACTAGTTACCTGGCTTAACCAACCCTAACAAACACTAGTTACCTGGCTTAACCAACCCTAACAAACACTAGTTACCTGGCTTAACTAACCCTAACAAACACTAGTTATCTGGCTTAACAACCCTAACAAACACTAGTTACCTCCTCGTATTTCTATCAGCCTCTGGGCCTTCTCCTCGTAGGGCAGCTTGTCAGATTGGGTCTGTTTGCTCCACATCTCTCTCTCTTTCTACCTGTCTCTCTACCTGTCTGTCTCTCTACCTGTCTGTCTCTCTACAGTTTGCTCACCCGGTCGTATTTCTCTCTCAGCTTCTGGGCCTTCTCCTCGTAGGGCAGCTTGTCAGATTGGGTCTGTTTGCCCCACAACTCTCCCAGCTTCTTGGCACAGTCGCCTATAGACAGACCTGGAAACTGCTGCTTCACAGAGGGCCGGTACTCACCGCAGAACACAAAGAACGCAGAGCTGGGGGAGGGAGGGAACAGTTTTAAATCAAGCAGCATTTAGTCAATCAATCAGTCAATGTTTATAGCCCAATATCACAAATGTGACATTTGTCACCGATGGGAGAAACCCCCCAGTTAGAAGTCCCCCAAGTAATGGAAGAGACCCCCAGTTAATGGGAGAAACCCCCCAGTTAGAAGCCCCCCAGTCAATGGAAGAAAGCCCCCAGGTAATGGAAGAGACCCCCAGTAATGGGAGAAACCCCCAGTTAGAAGCCCCCAGTCAATGGAAGAAAGCCCCCAGTTAATGGAAGAGACCCCCCAGTCAATGGGAGAAACCCCCCAGTTAATGGAAGAGACCCCCCAGTCAATGGGAGAAACCCCCCAGTCAATGGGAGAAACCCCCAGTCAATGGGGAAACGTTAGAATCCCCGTGAGGTATCTATCGCCTGAACAAACCCCATAAACCCCATGAGGTATCTATCGTCTGAACAAACCCCATAACCCCGTGAGGTATCTATCGCCTGAACAAACCCCATAAACCCCATGAGGTATCTATCGTCTGAACATACCCCATGAGCAGGGTTTCCGTTAGCCGGTAATTACCGGTTTTTAGCTGGTAACATTTATTAAAACCGGTAAATTCAAAACCTGCCGGTCAAAATGTCCGATAATAATTAGGGATCCTCCGATCGATCGGCCGCCGGTCATTATCGGCCGATATTCACTCTTAATAGTTTGATCGGTGCTCTCTATAAAGGCCGATCAGGAGAGCTGGATCTGATCGATATGGAAATAAACGCGAGTGAAGTATAACCGGACGCGAGAGAGAGATCAGATCAGCTGCTGAGTCTGACGGAGACACGCAGCTCTGCATGATCACCTGAAGCCCCGCCCACTGTTTAGCGAGAAACTGACGGGCTCTCAGGAGAGAGAGGGAGGGAGAGGGAAAAGAGAGGATCTGTTTCTCCCGTGTTAATATTCAAAGTTAATGTAAACTTTTGAATAATGTACTTCATCTACTACAAGTAGTTTGTTTGAATGTAATAATTATGTTGTTGTTTGTGGAATCATTTATTGAAAAATTAATCTGAATTTTTCGATCTGTTACGATTATAAACTGAAGCAATATAAAATGACTCCCATTAACTGAGTTTTAAACATCTGCATATCCGGTCATATACCGGTAATTACCTGCTAACGGAAACTCTGCTACACAATTCTTCTTATTATTATGAAACATGAGCGGTAAGTTTCAAATTTGTCCGGTAAAATACATTCTGTCCGGACATTTGACTGGCGAGAAAAAATCCTAGCGGAAACCCTGCCCATGAGGTATCTATCGTCTGAACAAACCCCACAAGGTATCTATCGTCTGAACATACCCCACAAGGTATCTATCGTCTGAACAAACCCCACGAGGTAACTATCGTCTGAACAAACCCCACGAGGTAACTATCGTCTGAACATACCCCACGAGGTAACTATCGTCTGAACATACCCCACGAGGTATCTATCGTCTGAACATACCCCACGAGGTATCTATCGTCTGAACATACCCCACAAGGTATCTATCGTCTGAACACCCCACAAGGTATCTATCGTCTGAACAAACCCCACAAGGTATCTATCGTCTGAACATACCCACAAGGTATCTATCGTCTGAACAAACCCCACAAGGTATCTATCTTCTGAACATACCCCACGAGGTATCTATCGTCTGAACAAACCCACGAGGTAACTATCGTCTGAACATACCAAACGAGGTAACTATCGTCTGAACATACCAAACGAGGTAACTATCGTCTGAACATACCCCACGAGGTATCTATCGTCTGAACATACCCCACGAGGTATCTATCGTCTGAACATACCCCACGAGGTATCTATCGTCTGAACAAACCCCACGAGGTAACTATCGTCATAACATACCCCACGAGGTATCTATCGTCTGAACATACCCCACGAGGTATCTATCGTCTGAACATACCCACGAGGTATCTATCGTCTGAACATACCCCACGAGGTATCTATCGTCTGAACATACCCACGAGGTATCTATCGTCTGAACATACCCCACGAGGTATCTATCGTCTGAACATACCCCACGAGGTATCTATCGTCTGAACATACCCCACGAGGTATCTATCGTCTGAACATACCCCACGAGGTAACTATCGTCTGAACATACCCCACGAGGTATCTATCGTCTGAACATACCCCACGAGGTAACTATCGTCTGAACATACCCACGAGGTATCTATCGTCTGAACAAACCCCACGAGGTATCTATCGTCTGAACATACCCACGAGGTATCTATCGTCTGAACATACCCCACGAGGTATTATCGTCTGAACAAACCCCATGAGGTATCTATCGTCTGAATATACAGAGAAGATCTCATACTAGGGTTAGGCTGTCTGCCAAAAACCTGAAGGGATTTTAACCATGAATCCATGTGACCCTCCCCCCTGAGCTATAAAGCTTCAGGTCACACAGCCAGATGCATGATGGGACATGTAGTTTATGGGCACCGTACTTCTAGAAAGTGTTACTCAAACCGGGGGTCTCTGTTTACAGTGAGAGGACTTACGGGGGTCTCTGGTTACAGCGAGAGGACTTACGGGGGTCTCTGGTTACAGCGAGAGGACTTACGGGGGTCTCTGGTTACAGCGAGAGGACTTACAGGGGTCTCTGGTTACAGCGAGAGGACTTACGGGGGTCTCTGGTTACAGTGAGAGACTTACGGGGGTCTCTTGTTACAGCGAGAGGACTTACAGGGGTCTCTGGTTACAGCGAGAGGACTTACGGGGGTCTCTGGTTACAGTGAGAGGACTTACGGGGGTCTCTTGTTAGAGCGAGAGGACTTACAGGGGTCTCTGGTTACAGTGAGAGGACTTACGGGGACTTATGGCGCATTTCCACTACAGCGCGGAGTTGCTTTAAGCGTGCCGTGCGGGGCCCGTTTTTGGTTGCGTTTCCACTTGGCGTAGTTCCGGCTAGCGGGTACTATTTCACTGTTTTCTTGCCCCATAAAATGGAGGTTCTTTCCGGGCCAACAACCAGGCTGAGTCGGGCTGAGTATGCTAAACTAGAGAGAGAATCGCTGGCAAGGGGGCTACAACTACAACAAGATGAACATATTTGACCGTGATTTAATTGTAATACACGTTTCAAAATGATGCCGAAGTAACAACATACTGATACCGGTTAGTAAAAACCATGAATTAATGCTTTGACAAGTCTGCAGACAGACGGCAGGAGAGACACCTTTTAATATGCGTGTTTTCTGAATGGAGATCGGCTAAGCTAACGCAGTATATGCTCCGACCGTCCACACTCACAACAACGGCCTACAGACATAAATAAAGCAGCGACTGTATTCTCCATGACACAGACAGGCTGCGGTTTGTACTTGTTTAACTTGTGTCTAGTTTCTGAACAGATATGAGGAGCTGTGAGCTCTGAGTGCTAACAGCTAACGGCTGATGTTGTTTTTCTCTGGTTCTCATTGAAGATGACGTCACGGCTCCGCCTACACTGCGTTACTATAGTTACTGCCCCAGCTACTAAACTGTAATGGAAACGTAGCATAAAGTGAGCCTGGCCTAACGAGGCCTAGCCACACCGAGCAAGGCCCTGTAGTGGAAATGCGCCCTTACAGTAGGAGGACTTACAGGGACTTACAGTAGGAGGTGTTATATTGATTAAAGAGGACTTACGGGGGTCTCTTGGGGGCGTTGGGGTCTTTCCTCTTGCGGCCCCTCTTCCCAACCCTTTGGGGGGGTGTAGTCCACCATCTCACGGTTGTAGCGCACCTTGTCGGTCTTCGCCATGTCCTCGAAACACTTCTTATCATTGGCCGTCAGACCCTGGAACCAAAGCAGACTCTTATTACTTATTATTACTCTTATTGAGAAGGGCCACGCTCTTAGTATGAAGGTGTACTCTCTTATTGTGAAGGGCTACGCTCTTATTGTGAAGGGCCACGCTCTTACTGTGAAGGGCCACGCTCTTACTGTGAAGGGCTACACTCTTACTGTGAAGGGCTACGCTCTTATTGTGAAGGGCTACGCTCTTATTGTGAAGGGCTACACTCTTACTGTGAAGGGCTACGCTCTTACTGTGAAGGTGTACACTCTTATTGAGAAGGTGTACTCTCTTATTGAGAAGGGCTACGCTCTCACTGAGTGCCTGTCGCACCTTCCACCTCTCGGAGCAGTCTCTCTACCCGTCTGTCTAAGTGCCTGTCTCACCTTCCAGCTCTCGGAGCACAGTCTCTCTACCCGTCTGTCTAGTGCCTGTCTCACCTTCCAGCTCTCGGAGCACAGTCTCTCTATCCGTCTGTCTAAGTGCCTGTCGCACCTTCCACCTCTCGAGCACAGTCTCTACTGTCTGTCTGAGTGCCTGGCTCACCTTCCAGCTCTCGGAGCACAGTCTCTCTACCCGTCTGTCTAGTGCCTGTCTCACCTTCCACCTCTCGGAGCACTTCTTGGAGAACTCAGCGAAGTTGACGGACTGCTCCGGGTGTTTCTTGCGATGTTCCTCTCGACACGTCTGGACGAAGAAGGCGTAAGCCGACGTCTTGCCCTTCGGCTTGTTCACGTCTTTGCGCATCATACTGGCGGCCTGGCAGACAGACAGGTACAGAGGTTAGGGTCTGACTGGTTATTGATTTGACATTTTATTCAGTGACTTATAATCATAATTGGGAGGAATGAAACCCTCTTTAATGGTCACACATGCAGAGCACACAGCACACAGTGACATGTGTCCTCTGCTTTTAACCCATCCTAGAGCCAGGAGTCTGGTACCAGGAGCAGTGGGCAGCTATTGTACAGCGCCCGGGGAGCAATGGGAGTGGGGGGGGGCTGGTGCCTTGCTCAAGGGCAGCAGGTGAACTGGGACCTCTCCAAGTAGCAGTCCACTCTCCATACTTTAGGTCTGTTCGGGGACTTGAACCGGCGACCCTACGGCTCCCAGCCCCTACTGACTGAGACCCTGCATATAGAATAAGGAATGTAATGTTGGATGATCATTTATTATTCCAGCCATGTTGAAGCTGCTCCTGAAGATTCATTTTAATGTAAACAGAAAACCGTGTGAAATATAATATTTATAATAAATGTGATGAACCCATAAAGAAGATACTGTCTGATAGCAGTGGCCTGTAATCAATCAATCAATCAATCAATCAGAGGGTGAATAAAACACGTTTCATATTAATGATTAACCTTCTTTATTAACTCTGAACAGCAGAGCTTTGTATACAGCTATCTACGTGTAAGCGGTTTGCTGTATCAATCAGACATGATATTAAAATACAGGTTCACCCACGGACAGATGCCACAGGATGAATAACCCCGTTCAGTTACAGCATTCTTTATGATTGGGTTCAAATGCCCAGAAAGTGTGATTCCTGGGGGGTTGACCCTCTAACCTGTGAGTCTGCTTTGTTCCTTTACTCTGATTTTAACCAGGTTTCCGGTGGTATGTATGTTTGCACCCCCCAGGCACACGCAGCTCCTCCGGCCGCCCCTGCTCCGGTAGAAGCCCCGGAGGTCCCCGGTAACCGGAGCCTCCCGGCCGGGCGACGGACACAAAGAGAACAAAGAGGGTCCCTTTCTCCCGGGATCAGAGACCCAGCGAGCTGAGCAGAGGCTCCGGAACCCGGGTCTGAGAGGGAGGAGGGTCCCGGTGCTCCTCTGCCCGGAGAGAGGAGAGGAGACTCTCCCCCGCTAACACAGGCTCCTCTGGGGGCTGCTGCAGTTAGCTTAGCCGCTAACAGCTAGCCAACAGCTAGCAGCAGAACAATGGACCACCATTTGCTTCCCGCCCTCTGCGGAGCTAGCCGTCCCATCCCCCTCCGCTAGCATCATGCTAACAGCTAACAGCAGTTTAACATCTCACACAGCTGTTTATACAGAGCAGCCGTGCAATGGAAACATAACGGACACACGCAGGGCTCCGTCTATACTCCGGAGAGTCGTTGTCTGTGAACGGGACCCGGCTATTTACTGGCATTCATGCTCTCTAAATGGGCGTTCCGTGTTTACAACGCTCACACACGCACGCACGCATGCACCCAAACACAGACAGACCGTTATTCACAGCGGCCATTTTCCCCGTTATTCCCCCGCTTCTCTATTGTTTCCTCTGTCTTTATAGAGACTTTATGAAGGGGGTTACAGGATTGTACTCACTCGGAGGAGCTGCGGGCTGATGCTCTCGGATGCTCTCGGGTTCTCTCGGTTCCCTCGGGTTCTATGGTTCTCAGGTGTTTATTGTTGTTGAGCTGAAGCAGCGACTGCAGATCTGCGTCTCTTTCAAACTGGGTCGAGCTCGAGCGCGGACACGCCCCCTGGCAACGCCCCCCAGCAACGCCCCCGTTGGTTTGTTCCCATTCAGAGGGAGGGAACACGGCTGGCCAACCTGGGCGGAGCTTGGATGAATACTCGCCTGTGATTGGCTCACGGGGCTGCAGGTCAAAGCAGCGTTGCTACACGGCTTCCCGCCTGCCCAGCAACGCCAGCAGGACGGACTGTACACGCGGAGGGCGGGCCAGTGTACGCTCCTGCGTCTGATTGGACAGCGGTGCTGTACGTCAAAACCAGCAGCCAGTCCGGGAGGAGGGGGCGGGCCAGTGTACGATCCTGCGTCTGATTGGACAGAGGTGCTGTACGTCAAACAAGCAGCCAGTCCGGGAGAGGAGGACGGGGCCGTGTACGCTCCTGCGTCTGATTGGACAGAGGTGCTGTACGTCAGAACCAAGCCAGTCAGGGAGTGGAGGAGGGGCGGCGCACAGCAGCACCAAGATGGAGATTGTATAATAACACATTTTGTGGTTGTGATTTACTGCTTTATGATTCCCGGACACAGACAGGGATATATATGTACATATTATATTTCTGTTTCAGAACCACAAGCAGTGCAGCTGACAAAGACATCTGCATAATGGAGGATGTGCAGTGAGACAAGTCTCCAGCACACAGGAGACATGTCTCACTAACACAGAGACAGAGAGTTAAAACGACTGATCAGGAGCTGGAGACATGTCTCACTAACAGAGACAGAGAGTTAAAACGACTGAACACAGGAGCTGGAGACATGTCTCACTAACACAGAGACAGAGTGTTAAAACGACTGATCAGGAGCTGGAGACATGTCTCACTAACACAGAGACAGAGGTTAAAACGACTGAACAGGAGCTGGAGACATGTCTCACTAACACAGAGACAGAGTGTTAAAACGACTGATCAGGAGCTGGAGACATGTCTCACTAACACAGAGACAGAGTGTTAAAACGACTGATCAGGAGCTGGAGACATGTCTCACTAACACAGAGACAGAGGTTAAAACGACTGATCAGGAGCTGGAGACATGTCTCACTAACACAGAGACAGAGGTTAAAACGACTGAACAGGAGCTGGAGACATGTCTCACTAACACAGAGACAGAGAGTTAAAACGACTGATCAGGAGCTGGAGACATGTCTCACTAACACAGAGACAGAGGGTTAAAACGACTGAACACAGGAGCTGGAGACATGTCTCACTAACACAGAGACAGAGAGTTAAAACGACTGATCAGGAGCTGGAGACATGTCTCACTAACACAGAGACAGAGAGTTAAAACGACTGATCAGGAGCTGGAGACATGTCTCACTAACACAGAGACAGAGAGTTAAAACGACTGATCAGGAGCTGGAGACATGTCTCACTAACACAGAGACAGAGTGTTAAAACGACTGAACAGGAGCTGGAGACATGTCTCACTAACACAGAGACAGAGAGTTAAAACGACTGATCAGGAGCTGGAGACATGTCTCACTAACACAGAGACAGAGGGTTAAAACGACTGATCAGGAGCTGGAGACATGTCTCACTAACACATAAATATAATTTAAATATATTTGTATGTATTATATATTGACTGACCAGCTGCAACAGTATACAGTATTAATAAGTATAGATATATGTCTCCAGAAGGAGTGTTTTGTCTCCAGAAGGAGTATTATGTCTCCAGAAGGAGTGTTATGTCTCCAGAAGGAGTATTATGTCTCCAGAAGGAGTGTTTTGTCTCCAGAAGGAGTATTATGTCTCCAGAAGGAGTGTTATGTCTCCAGAAGGAGTATTATGTCTCCAGAAGGAGTGTTTTGTCTCCAGATGGAGTATTATCTCTCCAGAAGGAGTGTTATGTCTATAGGAGTGTTATGTCTCCAGAAGGAGTATTATGTCTCCAGAAGGACTGTTTTGTCTCCAGAAGGAGTATTATATCTCCAGAAGGAGTATTATGTCTCCAGAAGGACTGTTTTGTCTCCAGAAGGAGTATTATGTCTCCAGAAGGAGTGTTTTGTCTCCAGATGGAGTATTATCTCTCCAGAAGGAGTGTTATGTGTATAGAAGGAGTGTTATGTCTCCAGAAGGAGTGTTTTGTCTCCAGAAGGAGTATTATGTCTCCAGAAGGAGTATTATGTCTCCAGAAGGACTGTTTTGTCTCCAGAAGGAGTATTATGTCTCCAGAAGGAGTGTTTTGTCTCCAGATGGAGTATTATCTCTCCAGAAGGAGTGTTATGTCTATAGAAGGAGTGTTATGTCTCCAGAAGGAGTGTTTTGTCTCCAGAAGGAGTGTTTTAGTACTCGTAGTATCACCGCAGACTCGTGTATTTAGCTTCGCGCTCTGAGCCTCGCAGGACTCCGTAGCGGACCCGGAAGTGAGCTGAGCGGGATCGGTTTGTTTACATCAGGGCGGCACGTTGTGGTGTTGTGTTTTTGTTTGTTGATGATTCGGTAATAAGAGCGGTAGTGAGGATCTGATGGAGTCCCTGCAGCTGTTCCTGGATCAGTTCCAGCCCTCCGGAGAGGCCGTGAGTCGCTTTATCAATTTCTAATATCACTGTATCTCTATATCACTATATCACGATATCACTATATCACTATATCACTATATCACTATCTGTAATATCACTGTATCACTATATCACTATATCACTATCTGTAATATCACTATATCACTATATCACGATATCACTATCTGTAATATCACTATATCACTATATCACGATATCACTATCTGTAATATCACTGTATCACTATATCACTATATCACTATCTGTAATATCACTATATCACTATATCACTATCTGTAATATCACTGTATCACTATATCACTATATCACTATCTGTAATATCACTATATCACTATATCACTATCTGTAATATCACTATATCACTATATCACTATCTGTAATATCACTGTATCACTATATCACTATATCACTATCTGTAATATCACTATATCACTATATCACTATCTGTAATATCACTGTATCACTATATCACTATATCACTATATCACTATCTGTAATATCACTATATCACTATATCACTATCTGTAATATCACTGTATCACTATATCACTATATCACTATCTGTAATATCACTATATCACTATATCACTATCTGTAATATCACTGTATCACTATATCACTATATCACTATATCACTATCTGTAATATCACTATATCACTATATCACTATCTGTAATATCACTGTATCACTATATCACTATCTGTAATATCACTGTATCACTATATCACTATCTGTAATATCACTGTATCACTATATCACTATCTGTAATATCACTGTATCACTATATCACTATCTGTAATATCACTGTATCACTATATCACTATATCACTATCTGTAATATCACTGTATCACTATATCACTATATCACTATCTGTAATATCACTATATCCCTATATCACTTTCTGTAATATCACTATATCACTATATCACTGTATCACTATATCACTATATCACTATATCACTATCTGTAATATCACTATATCACTATATCTCTATATCACTATCTGTAATATCACTATATCACTATATCACTATCTGTAATATCACTATATCACTATCTGTAATATCACTATATCACTATCTGTAATATCACTATATCACTATATCACTATATCACTATCTGTAATATCACTATATCACTATATCACTATCTGTAATATCACTATATCACTATCTGTAATATCACTGTATCCTATATCACTATATCACTATCTGTAATATCACTATATCACTATCTGTAATATCACTATATCACTATCTGTAATATCACTATATCACTATATCACTATATCACTATATCACTATCTGTAATATCACTATATCACTATATCACTATCTGTAATATCACTATATCACTATCTGTAATATCACTATATCACTATCTGTAATATCACTATATCACTATCTGTAATATCACTGTATCACTATATCACTATCTGTAATATCACTATATCACTATATCACTATCTGTAATATCACTATATCACTATATATCTAATATCACTATTTCACTATATATCTAATATCACTATATCACTACTATATCACTTTCTGTAATATCACTGTATCACTGTACTTTGCTCTGCATATACATATATCACTATATATCTGTATACTGAAGGAGTGGCAGACCGGGGTGGTGGTTCCCCTTTTCAAAAAGGGGGATCAGAGGGTGTGTGCCAATTACAGAGGCATCACACTACTCAGCCTCCCCGGGAAAGTTTACTCTAAGGTACTTGAAAGGAGGGTCAGGCCGATTGTCGAACCTCAGATTGAGGAGGAACAATGCGGATTCCGTCCTGGTCGTGGAACGACGGATCAGCTTTTTACTCTCGCAAGGATCCTGGAGGGGGCCTGGGAGTATGCTTATCCGGTCTACATGTGTTTTGTAGACTTGGAGAAGGCGTATGACCGAGTTCCCAGGGAGTTACTGTGGGAGGTGCTGCAGGAGTATGGGGTGAGGGGGTCTCTACTCAGGGCCATCCAATCTCTGTACTCCCAAAGCGAGAGCTGTGTCCGGGTCCTCGGCAGTAAGTCGGACCCATTTCCGGTGAGGGTTGGCCTCCGCCAGGGCTGCGCTTTGTCACCGATCCTGTTTGTAATATACATGGATAGGATTTCGAGGCGTAGTCGTGGGGGGGGGGGTCTGCAGTTCGGTGGACTAAGGATTGCACCACTGCTTTTTGCAGATGATGTGGTTCTAATGGCTTCATCGGTCTGCGACCTTCAGCACTCACTGGATCGGTTCGCAACCGAGTGTGAAGCGGCTGGGATGAGGATCAGCACCTCCAAATCTGAGGCCATGGTTCTCAGCAGGAAACCGATGGACTGTCCACTCCAAGTAGGGAATGAGTCCTTACCCCAAGTGAAGGAGTTCAAGTATCTCGGGGTCTTGTTCTCGAGTGAGGGAACAATGGAGCGTGAGATGGGCCGGAGAATCGGAGCAGCGGGAGCGGTACTGCAGTCGCTTTACCGCACCGTTGTGACGAAAAGAGAGCTGAGCCAGAAGGCAAAGCTCTCTGTCTACCGGGCCATTTTCGTTCCTACCCTCACCTATGGTCATGAAGGATGGGTCATGACCGAAAGAACGAGATCGCGGATACAAGCGGCCGAGATGGGTTTTCTCCGCAGGGTGGCTGGCGTCTCCCTTAGGGATAAGGTGAGAAGTTCAGTCATCCGGGAGGGACTCGGAGTTGAACCGCTCCTCCTTCGCGTCGAAAGGAGCCAGTTGAGGTGGTTCGGGCACCTAGTAAGGATGCCACCTGGGCGCCTCCCTAGGGAGGTGTTCCAGGCACGTCCAGCTGGGAGAGACCAAGGGGTAGACCTAGGACCAGGTGGAGGGATTATATCTCTTCGCTGGCCTGGGAGCGCCTTGGGATCCCCCAGTCAGAGCTGGTTGATGTGGCCAGGGAAAAGAAAGTTTGGGGCTCTCTGCTGGAACTGCTACCCCCGCGACCCGACCACGGATAAGCGGGAGAAGATGGATGGACTATATATCTAATATCACTATATCACTATATATCTAATATCACTATATCACTTTCTGTAATATCACTATTTCCTATATCTAATATCACTATTTCACTATACTTTACTCTGCATATACATATATCACCGTATAACTTAATATCACTAATATAACGTATTATACATTATTATAAAAGTACTCAGATCTTGTACTTGAGTAAAAGTAGAAGTACTCAGATCTTGTACTTGAGTAAAAGTAGAAGTACTCAGATCTTGTAGTAAAAGTAGAAGTACTCAGGTCTTGTAGTAAAAGTAGAAATACTCAGATCTTGTAGTAAAAGTAGAAGTACTCTGATCTTGCAGTAAAAGTAGAAGTACTCAGGTCTTGTAGTAAAAGTAGAAGTACTCAGGTCTTGTAGTAAAAGTAGAAATACTCAGGTCTTGTAGTAAAAGTAGAAGTACTCAGATCTTGTAGTAAAAGTAGAAGTACTCAGATCTTGTACTTGAGTAAAAGTAGAAGTACTCAGATCTTGCAGTAAAAGTAGAAGTACTCAGGTCTTGTAGTAAAAGTAGAAGTACTCAGGTCTTGTAGTAAAAGTAGAAATACTCAGGTCTTGTAGTAAAAGTAGAAGTACTCAGGTCTTGTAGTAAAAGTAGAAGTACTCAGATATTGTACTTGAGTAAAAGTAGAAGTACTCAGGTCTTGCAGTAAAAGTAGAAGTACTCAGGTCTTGTAGTAAAAGTAGAAGTACTCAGGTCTTGCAGTAAAAGTAGAAGTACTCAGGTCTTGTAGTAAAAGTAGAAGTACTCAGGTCTTGCAGTAAAAGTAGAAGTACTCAGGTCTTGTAGTAAAAGTAGAAGTACTCAAGTCTTGTAGTAAAAGTAGAAGTACTCAGGTCTTGTAGTAAAAGTAGAAGTACTCAGGTCTTGTAGTAAAAGTAGAAGTACTCAGGTCTTGTAGTAAAAGTAGAAGTACTCAGGTCTTGTAGTAAAAGTAGAAGTACTCAGGTCTTGTAGTAAAAGTAGAAGTACTCAAGTCTTGTAGTAAAAGTAGAAGTACTCAGGTCTTGCAGTAAAAGTAGAAGTACTCAGGTCTTGTAGTAAAAGTAGAAGTACTCAGGTCTTGTAGTAGAAGTAGAAGTACTCAGGTCTTGTAGTAAAAGTAGAAGTACTCAAGTCTTGTAGTAAAAGTAGAAGTACTCAGGTCTTGTAGTAAAAGTAGAAGTACTCAGGTCTTGTAGTAGAAGTAGAAGTACTCAGGTCTTGTAGTAAAAGTAGAAGTACTCAAGTCTTGTAGTAAAAGTAGAAGTACTCAGGTCTTGTAGTAAAAGTAGAAGTACTCAGGTCTTGTAGTAAAAGTAGAAGTACTCAGGTCTTGTAGTAAAAGTAGAAGTACTCAGGTCTTGTAGTAAAAGTAGAAGTACTCAGGTCTTGTAGTAAAAGTAGAAGTACTCAAGTCTTGTAGTAAAAGTAGAAGTACTCAGGTCTTGCAGTAAAAGTAGAAGTACTCAGGTTTGTAGTAAAAGTAGAAGTACTCAGGTCTTGTAGTAGAAGTAGAAGTACTCAGGTCTTGTAGTAAAAGTAGAAGTACTCAAGTCTTGTAGTAAAAGTAGAAGTACTCAGGTCTTGTAGTAAAAGTAGAAGTACTCAGGTCTTGTAGTAAAAGTAGAAGTACTCAGGTCTTGTAGTAAAAGTAGAAGTACTCAGGTCTTGTAGTAAAAGTAGAAGTACTCAGGTCTTGTATAAAGTAGCAGAACACTTAAAGTACCTCTAAATATACTTAGTTACTTTACCTCTAACTTTAAAGATATCTCTGACTGTGAGGACAGTTTGTGTTGTGACTAGTGGTATGACTAAATAACAACAACAACAACAACAACAATACAGCTCCAGAGGCCAGAGGCCTGTACTACGAAGCCGGTTCAACCTAACCTGGATATGTTTGAGTTACCCGGCTTACCTAATCCAAAACAAACGCGCTCTCGCTAAGCGGTCCTACGACGCGGGTTATCAACTCGTTAACTCAAGCCAGTCGTGTCCTATCTAGTTAGGAGCGCGTTCACATAAAGGGGCGGGGTTAGCAACATTTGACCAATCACAAACATGGAGAAGCGCACTGACAGCGCAGCGTCATACTTCCTGAATGAAAAGTGAACTATAATATTAGACAAATGAAGAAGTTAAACTTTAAACATCCATGACTCAAACACTTGATCCAGGATCAAAGCCACATAGCTGCAGCTGCAGGTGAATACAGCTGGTAACAGAACAAGTGTTTGAATGCGTCCATTAACAGGTTTATGATATCACTGCCCCGTCTAAGACACGATCTGACTTTCATTACATTTGACTCGAGTGTTTCCTCAACTTAATGTGTTGCTTAAAATAATCCTTCTGCATACAGTATGTGACACTGTGAGTGTTGCACGGCCAGATCCGGCTCAGCTGACTCAGATAAGGAGATATATGATACATTATGATGTGATATGATGTGATATGAATGATATGGGACACATCCACGTCTGCACTCACAGTGGACTGTACGTCATGTTACTTTGATCCGGTTACTTGTGTTGTGGCAGATATTTCAGTAAGCTTTCTTAACGCTAATGTTATAATAGTCAGAATAGTTAGCTTGCTAAGCGAAAATCCGGCTTCGTAGTACAGAGGCCTGAGGCCAGAGGCCTCTGTACTACGAAGCCTAACTAGATAGGGCACGGCTGGCTTGAGCGATCGAGTTGATAACCCGCGTCGTAGGACCGCTTAGCGAGAGCGCGTTTGTTTTGGATTAGGCCAACCGGCTAACTCAAACATATCCAGGTTATGTTGAACCGGCTTCGTAGTACAGAGGCCTGTGGGCTAACTAGCGGGCTAACTTCCTGGATTTCCGGTCCTACGACGCTGGTTCACTTCTTAGCGGGCTAGATAACTTATGCTGAACGGCTAGCCTGCTCCGGAGCAGGATAGGTTCCAGGATAAGAGATCAACTGTGCGGAGTTCTTCTTCTTCTTTGCTTTAATGGCGAATCGCTTCCACTTGGAGCATATATCGCCACCTACTGTTGATTTATTTAATGTATAAACTGCCCATATTGTTCATGTAGAACAGTGTTCACGTAAGCCTGCACATTGATTTTATTTTTCATTGAATGTAACCGTTTCAATAAGGATACATCTATTACAGGTTGAGGTACAACCATGGTGGAACAGCTGATAACACCAGTGTGCGGAGTTTAGAGCGATCAAGTCAGTGAGAGCACCGCCTGCTGACCAATCAGAGCTCAGTGTGTGGAGTTTAGAGCGGTCAAGTCAGTGAAAGCACCGCCTGCTGACCAATCAGAGCTCAGTGTGTGGAGTTTAGAGCGATCAAGTCAGTGAAAGCACCGCCTGCTGACCAATCAGAGCTCAGTGTGTGGAGTTTAGAGCGATCAAGTCAGTGAAAGCACCGCCTGCTGACCAATCAGAGCTCAGTGTGCGGAGTTTAGAGCGATCAAGTCAATGAAAGCACCGCCTGCTGACCAATCAGAGCTCAGTGTGCGGAGTTTAGAGCGATCAAGTCAGTGAAAGCACCGCCTGCTGACCAATCAGAGCTCAGTGTGTGGAGTTTAGAGCGATCAAGTCAGTGAAAGCACCGCCTGCTGACCAATCAGAGCTCAGTGTGCGGAGTTTAGAGCGATCAAGTCAGTGAAAGCACCGCCTGCTGACCAATCAGAGCTCAGTGTGTGGAGTTTAGAGCGATCAAGTCAGTGAAAGCACCGCCTGCTGACCAATCAGAGCTCAGTGTGTGGAGTTTAGAGCGATCAAGTCAGTGAAAGCACCGCCTGCTGACCAATCAGAGCTCAGTGTGTGGAGTTTAGAGCGATCAAGTCATATTACAGGAGAAAGGAAATACAGACGAACTGCCGTTGCAGGAAAGACGGCCGGTGTTGTGTCAAATGATGCACCCCATCAGGAAATGCCCCCCTTGTCACGGGAACGCGCATTTCTAAATGACACGTTTACACCTTAAAACGAAAGGTAAACGCTCAGGGTTTTTATAATGGTAATGTTCAGACTGCGAGTTGTTTAGTGGTAGCTCATATAGTCTTGATTCTTGTGGTTAAACTTTTCGCATACATATTTGTCATATAATAATCAAAATATATGTTTAAAAATGTTACATAGTCTTTGTCAGCATATTTTTGCCACGTTATGCACCCCTTGCTATCTTACAAAATAAAAGGGTCCCATTCATGAAACTTGCTCCATGTATTGGAACTAGTCCTAGAACCATACCCTGAAAAATGCTTGAGGGTGGGATTAATAGAAACATCTTTTGGGGGGGGGTGCATTTTATGACAGGCCTGGTTTATCATCCGAGTCAGAAATAAAACATACTGAGTGACGGCTAGTCCTGCAATTGTCCAACACATTTCCATACACACAGTCATTAATAACACATGTTGAATGGAATAAAGAAATAAAGTGACATATTATCCATACTAAAATGTGTACATTATCACACATAAAATAAACATTCATTTTGAAGATTAGAGTCCAGTGACATGGTAAGCAATCAAAGTCAGTGTGAACAACATGTCATATTCATCTTTAACCCTTGTGTTGTGTTCGAAAGCTGTTACCGTTCATGGTGTTGGCGGGTCAATTTCGACCCATGATTTATCTCGGTCCAAAAGAATGACTATCATCCCATATTGTTTTAACTCCATCATGAATGTGACACTTTTATTTAGTAAGATAGCAAGGGGGGCATATTGTGATAACCAGGCCTGTCATAAAATGCCCCCCCCCCCCCCAAAAGATGTTTCTATTAATCCCACCCTCAAGCATTTTTCAGGGTATGGTTCTAGGACTAGTTCCAATTTTATTAATAATAATATTAATAATAATAATAATAATATTAATTAATAATAATATTAATGATACTAATAACAGCATCGTCTGCTCCTCTCTGCAGGAGTCTCTGTGGCTGCAGCAGATGTTCAGCTTCGTCTCAGATCACCTCTCTGGCCCCGCCCCTCCTGCTGATGACACCTCACTGACAGGTCAGGCAGCCAATCAGCTGAGCCCGTGAATACATGTGGAAACAACAAGGAGAATGTGTGTGTTGTGTTGCAGGTGTGTATCAGCTGAGTGTGTGTGTGTTGTGTTGCAGGTGTGTATCAGCTGAGTGTGTGTGTGTTGTGTTGCAGGTGTGTACCAAGTGAGTGTGTGTGTTGTGTTGCAGGTGTGTATCAGCTGAGTGCGTGTGTGTTGCAGGTGTGTACCAGCTGAGTGCGTGTGTGTTGCAGGTGTGTACCAGCTGAGTGTGTGTGTGTGTTGCAGGTGTGTACCAGCTGAGTGTGTGTTGTGTTGCAGGTGTGTACCAGCTGAGTGTGTGTGTGTGTTGCAGGTGTGTACCAGCTGAGTGTGTGTGTGTGTTGCAGGTGTGTACCAGCTGAGTGTGTGTGTTGTGTTGCAGGTGTGTACCAGCTGAGTGTGTGTGTTGTGTTATAGGTGTGTACCAGCTGAGTGTGTGTGTTGCAGGTGTGTACCAGCTGAGTGTGTGTTGTGTTATAGGTGTGTACCAGCTGAGTGTGTGTGTTGCAGGTGTGTACCAGCTGAGTTGTGTGTGTGTGTTGCAGGTGTGTACCAGCTGAGTGTGTGTGTTGTGTTGCAGGTGTGTACCAGCTGAGTGTGTGTTGTGTTGCAGGTGTGTACCAGCTGAGTGTGTGTGTGGTGAAGCAGCTCCAGCAGAGCGGTGTCACTCACAGCTTACCTGTCAGCTACAGGTACGTTAACAGCATCCTCTTCATGTTAATAATGTTAATAATAAAACATGATGTTATCAACGATGCCCCCTCAGGCCGGTGTGTGTGTCCGAGCTGCTCTCTCGGCAGCACCTCTCCTGCTTCAGTCACCTGGCCTGGAGCACCAATCAGCATCGAGCGTGGGTCCGGGAGGCGGAGCTCTCAGCGCCGGGTCAGGTGCTGCCGAGGGTCAGTCTGCTGCTGATTGGCTGTCTGAGAGAGGGGCGGGACGGAGAGTGGAGGCTGACGGACAGCAGCGGCAGCGTGAGGTGTGAGGTGAGTGGTGCCTTCAGGGACCTGTAGAGTGGTGCCTTCAGGGACCTGTAGAGTGGTGCCTTCAGGGACCTGCAGAGTGAGGTGTGAGGTAGTGTTGTCACGATACCAACATTTTGGTTTCGATACCGATACCAAGTCAAGAATTGGATTCTTTTTCTATACTTTTCTTAAAAAAGGGAAACAGTCTTAAATTTAATTATTGTGCTTTATTTCACACCAGAACTAGAACCAGAACCAGAACTAGAACTAGAACTAGAACCAGAACTAGAACCAGAACCAGAACCAGAACTAGAACCAGAACTAGAACCAGAACTAGAACTAGAACTAGAACCAGAACTAGAACCAGAACTAGAACCAGAACCAGAACTAGAACCAGAACTAGAACTAGAACTAGAACCAGAACTAGAACTAGAACTAGAACCAGAACCAGAACCAGAACCAGAACTAGAACCAGAACTAGAACCAGAACCAGAACTAGAACCAGAATCAGAACACAAACTTTACACAAACATGCTAAAATACTTCCAAATTTCGCTTCTGGCGTCTTTTTTGTCAACAAGCCGAGGCGCAGCGGCAGCAGCACTCCCACATGCAGGGGAGGCCCTTAGAGCGTGCACGAGAGAGGGGAGGCCCTTAGAGCGTGCACGAGAGAGGGGAGGCCCTTAGAGCGTGCACGAGAGAGGGGAGGCCCTTAGAGCGTGCACGAGAGAGGGAGGCCCTTAGAGCGTGCACGAGAGAGGGAGGCACTCAGAGCGCGCACGAGAGAGGGGAGGCACTCAGAGCGCGCACGAGAGAGGGGAGGCCCTTAGAGCGTGCACGAGAGAGGGGAGGCCCTTAGAGCGTGCACGAGAGGGGAGGCACTCAGAGCGTGCACGAGAGAGGGGAGGCCCTTAGAGCGTGCACGAGAGAGGGGAGGCACTCAGAGCGCGCACGAGAGAGGGGAGGCCCTTAGAGCGTGCACGAGAGGGGGAGGCCCTTAGAGCGTGCACGAGAGAGGGGAGGCACTCAGAGCGTGCACGAGAGAGGGGAGGCCCTTAGAGCGTGCACGAGAGGGGAGGCACTCAGAGCGCGCACGAGAGAGGGGAGGCCCTTAGAGCGCGAGCGCGCACGAGAGAGGGGAGGCCCTTAGAGCGCGCACGAGAGAGGGGAGGCCCTTAGAGCGCGCACGAGAGAGGGGAGGCCCTTAGAGCGCGCACGAGAGAGGGGAAGCCCTTAGAGCGTGCACGAGAGAGGGGAGGCACTCAGAGCGTGCACGAGAGAGGGGAGGCCCTCAGAGCGCGCACGAGAGAGGGGAGGCCCTCAGAGCGCGCACGAGAGAGGGGAGGCCCTCAGAGCGCGCACGAGAGAGGGGAGGCCCTTAGAGCGTGCACGAGAGAGGGGAGGCCTTAGAGCGCGCACGAGAGAGGGGAGGCCCTTAGAGCGCGCACGAGAGAGGGGAGGCCCTTAGAGCGTGCACTAGAGAGGGGAGGCCCTTAGAGCGTGCACGAGAGAGGGGAGGCCCTTAGAGCGTGCACTAGAGAGGGGAGGCCCTTAGAGCGTGCACGAGAGAGGGGAGGCCCTTAGAGCGTGCACGAGAGAGGGGAGGCACTCAGAGCGCGCACGAGAGAGGGGAGGCCCTTAGAGCGTGCACGAGAGAGGGGAGGCACTCAGAGCGCGCACGAGAGAGGGGAGGCCCTTAGAGCGCGAGCGCGCACGAGAGAGGGGAGGCCCTTAGAGCGCGCACGAGAGAGGGGAGGCCTTAGAGCGCGCACGAGAGAGGGGAGGCCCTTAGAGCGCGCACGAGAGAGGGGAGGCACTTAGAGCGCGAGCGCGCACGAGAGAGGGGAGGCCCTTAGAGCGCGCACGAGAGAGGGGAGGCCCTTAGAGCGCGCACGAGAGAGGGGAGGCCCTTAGAGCGCGCACGAGAGAGGGGAAGCCCTTAGAGCGTGCACGAGAGAGGGGAGTCACTCAGAGCGTGCACGAGAGAGGGGAGGCCCTCAGAGCGCGCACGAGAGAGGGGAGCCCTTAGAGCGCGCACGAGAGAGGGGAGGCCCTTAGAGCGTGCACGAGAGAGGGGAGGCCCTTAGAGCGTGCACGAGAGAGGGGAGGCCCTTAGAGCGCGCACGAGAGAGGGGAGGCCCTTAGAGCGCGCACGAGAGAGGGGAGGCCCTTAGAGCGTGCACTAGAGAGGGGAGGCCCTTAGAGCGTGCACGAGAGAGGGGAGGCCCTTAGAGCGTGCACTAGAGAGGGGAGGCCCTTAGAGCGTGCACGAGAGAGGGGAGGCCCTTAGAGCGTGCACGAGAGAGGGGAGGCACTTAGAGCGTGCACGAGAGAGGGGAGGCCCTTAGAGCGTGCACGAGAGAGGGGAGGCACTTAGAGCGTGCACGAGAGAGGGGAGGCCCTTAGAGCGTGCACGAGAGAGGGGAGGCCCTTAGAGCGTGCACGAGAGAGGGGAGGCCCTTAGAGCGTGCACGAGAGAGGGGAGGCACTTAGAGCGTGCTTGAGAGGGGAGGCACTTAGAGCGCGCACGAGAGAGGGGAGGCCCTTAGAGCGCGCACGAGAGAGGGGAGGCCCTTAGAGCGCGCACGAGAGAGGGGAGGCCCTTAGAGCGCGCACGAGAGAGGGGAGGCACTTAGAGCGCGCACGAGAGAGGGGAGGCCCTTAGAGCGCGCACGAGAGAGGGGAGGCACTTAGAGCGCGCACGAGAGAGGGGAGGCCCTTAGAGCGCGCACGAGAGAGGGGAGGCCCTTAGAGCGCGCACGAGAGAGGGGAGGCACTTAGAGCGCGCACGAGAGAGGGGAGGCCCTTAGAGCGCGCAGAGAGGGGAGGCCCTTAGAGCGCGCACGAGAGAGGGGAGGCCCTTAGAGCGCGCACGAGAGAGGGGAGGCCCTCAGAGCGCGCACGAGAGAGGGGAGGCCCTCAGAGCGCGCACGAGAGAGGGGAGGCCCTCAGAGCGCGCACGAGAGAGGGGAGGCCCTCAGAGCGCGCACGAGAGAGGGGAGGCCCTCAGAGCGCGCACGAGAGAGGGGAGGCCCTCAGAGCGCGCACGAGAGAGGGGAGGCCCTCAGAGCGCGCACGAGAGAGGGAGGCCCTTAGAGCGCGCACGAGAGAGGGGAGGCCCTTAGAGCGCGCACGAGAGAGGGGAGGCCCTTAGAGCGCGCACGAGAGAGGGGAGGCCCTCAGAGCGCGCACGAGAGAGGGGAGGCCCTCAGAGCGCGCACGAGAGAGGGAGGCCCTCAGAGCGCGCACGAGAGAGGGGAGGCCCTTAGAGCGCGCACTAGAGAGGGGGGCCCTTAGAGCGCGCACGAGAGAGGGGAGGCCCTTAGAGCGCGCACGAAGAGGGGAGGCCCTTAGAGCGCGCACGAGAGAGGGGAGGCACTTAGAGCGTGCACGAGAGAGGGGAGGCACTTAGAGCGTGCACGAGAGAGGGGAGGCCCTTAGAGCGTGCACGAGAGAGGGGAGGCCCTTAGAGCGTGCACGAGAGAGGGGAGGCCCTTAGAGCGTGCACGAGAGAGGGGAGGCACTTAGAGCGTGCTTGAGAGGGGAGGCACTTAGAGCGCGCACGAGAGAGGGGAGGCCCTTAGAGCGCGCACGAGAGAGGGGAGGCCCTTAGAGCGCGCACGAGAGAGGGGAGGCACTTAGAGCGCGCACGAGAGAGGGGAGGCACTTAGAGCGCGCACGAGAGGGGAGGCCCTTAGAGCGCGCACGAGAGAGGGGAGGCCCTTAGAGCGCGCACGAGAGAGGGGAGGCCCTTAGAGCGCGCACGAGAGAGGGGAGGCACTTAGAGCGCGCACGAGAGGGGAGGCCCTTAGAGCGCGCACGAGAGAGGGAGGCCCTTAGAGCGCGCACGATAGAGGGGAGGCACTTAGAGCGCGCACGAGAGAGGGGAGGCCCTTAGAGCGCGCACGAGAGGGGGAGGCCCTTAGAGCGCGCACGAGAGAGGGGAGGCCTTAGAGCGCGCACTAGACAGGGGAGGCACTTAGAGCGCGCACGAGAGAGGGGAGGCCCTTAGAGCGCGCACGAGAGAGGGGAGGCCCTTAGAGCGTGCACGAGAGAGGGGAGGCCCTTAGAGCGCGCACTAGACAGGGGAGGCACTTAGAGCGCGCACGAGAGAGGGGAGGCCCTTAGAGCGTGCACGAGAGAGGGGAGGCCCTTAGAGCGCGCACTAGACAGGGGAGGCACTTAGAGCGCGCACGAGAGAGGGGGGCCCTTAGAGCGCGCACTATACAGGGGAGGCTTAGAGCGCGCACGAGAGAGGGGAGGCACTTAGAGCGCGCACGAGAGAGGGGAGGCCTTAGAGCGTGCACGAGAGAGGGGAGGCCCTTAGAGCGCGCACTAGACAGGGGAGGCACTTAGAGCGCGCACGAGAGAGGGAGGCCCTTAGAGCGCGCACGAGAGAGGGGAGGCACTTAGAGCGCGCACGAGAGAGGGGAGGCACTTAGAGCGCGCACAGAGAGGGGAGGCCCTTAGAGCGCGCACTAGACGGGGGGCACTTAGAGCGCGCACGAGAGAGGGGAGGCCTTAGAGCGCGCACGAGAGAGGGGAGGCACTTATAGCGCGCACGAGAGAGGGAGGCACTTAGAGCGCGCACGAGAGAGGGGAGGCCCTTAGAGCGCGCACGAGAGAGGGAAGGGACTTAGAGCGCGCACGAGAGAGGGGAGGCACTTATAGCGCGCACGAGAGAGGAGGCACTTAGAGCGCGCACGAGAGAGGGGAGGCACTTAGAGCGTGCACGAGAGAGGGGAGGCACTTAGAGCGTGCACGAGAGAGGGGAGGGACTGCAGGCAGGGCTGCAGTGCAGGAGTGGAAGCAGAGCCCTGAACACACACGGCTCTTATTAAAATGGCGCTTTCTCACTGGAGTACTTTTCCCCGTCATTCTTAAAGTACCGATACTAATGAAACGGAGGAATCGTAAAGTTTTTTAACGGCAGGGTATCGCGGTACCTTTCAAGTATCGGTACACCGTGCAACACTAGTGTGAGGTGAGTTGTGCCTTCAGGGACCTGCAGTGTGATGCCTTCAGGGACCTGTAGGGACCTGTAGGGTGGTGCCTTCAGGGACCTGTAGGGACCTGCAGCGTGATGCCTTCAGGGACCTGTAGAGTGATGCCTTCAGGGACCTGTAGGGTGGTGCCTTCAGGGACCTGTGATGCATTCAGGGACGTGTGATGCCTTCACGGACCTGTGGTGCCTTCAGGGACCTGTAGAGTGGTGCCTTCAGGGACCTGTGATGCCTTCAGGGACCTGTAATGCGTTCAGGGACCTGTGATGCCTTCAGGGACCTGTGATGCCTTCAGGGACCTGTAATGCGTTCAGGGACCTGTGATGCCTTCAGGGACCTGTGATGCCTTCAGGCTCTCACCTGTCTGTCTCTCTGCAGTGCCTGTCTCCCTCTCCTCTGTGGCTGAACCGTCCTGTCTTCCTGCCTCACTGGAACTACATCCCCCACCATGCACCTGGGTCGGAGGAGGCGGGGGGCTGGGTGGAACTGATTGGTCCTCCTGTAGTGCTGTGTCCCGGAGCTGAGCAGGGATTGGCTGTCGGCCCTGAGGAAGGGGCGGGGCTTAGCAAAGCTGTGGGAGTCAAAGAGGCAGCAGACTTCCTGAAGAACAGGTGAGTGACCTCTCTGTCTCTACCTGTCTGTCTCTACCTGTCTGTCTCTCACCTGTCTGTCTCTCTGTCTCTACCTGTCTGTCTCTACCTGTCCGTCTCTCACCTGTCTGTCTCTCAGGTCTCGGGGTCAGCGTGTCTCACCTGTCTGTCTCTCACCTGTATGTCTCTCAGGTCTCGGTGTCAGCGTGTCTCACCTGTCTGTCTCTCAGGTCTCGGGGTCAGCGTGTCTCACCTGTCTGTCTCTCAGGTCTCGGGTCAGCGTGTCTCACCTGTCTGTCTCTCAGGTCTCGGGGTCAGCGTGTCTCACCTTTCTGTCTCTCACCTATCTGTCTCTCAGGTCTCTGGGTCAGCGTGTCTCACCTGTCTGTCTCTCAGGTCTCGGGGTCAGCGTGTCTCACCTGTCTGTCTCTCAGGTCTCGGGGTCAGCGTGTCTCACCTGTCTGTCTCTCACCTATCTGTCTCTCAGGTCTCTGGGTCAGCGTGTCTCCCCTGTCTGTCTCTCAGGTCTCGGGGTCAGCGTGTGTCACCTGTCTGTCTCTCAGGTCTCGGGGTCAGCGTGTCTCACCTGTCTGTCTCTCACCTGTCTGTCTCTCAGGTCTCGGGTCAGCGTGTCTCACCTGTCTGTCTCTCAGGTCTCTGGGTCAGCGTGTCTCACCTGTCTGTCTCTCACCTGTCTGTCTCTCAGGTCTCTGGTCAGCGTGTCTCACCTGTCTGTCTCTCAGGTCTCGGGGTCAGTGTGTCTCACCTGTCTTTCTCTCACCTGTCTGTCTCTCAGGTCTCGGGGTCAGCGTGTCTCACCTGTCTTTCTCTCACCTGTCTGTCTCTCAGGTCTCGGGGTCAGCGTGTCTCACTGTCTGTCTCTCACCTGTCTGTCTCTTAGGTCTCGGGGTCAGTGTGTCTCACCTGTCTGTCTCTCACCTGTCTGTCTCTCAGGTCTCGGGGTCAGTGTGTCTCACCTGTCTTTCTCTCACCTGTCTGTCTCTCAGGTCTCGGGGTCAGCGTGTCTCACCTGTCTTTTTCTCACCTGTCTGTCTCTCAGGTCTCGGGTCAGTGTGTCTCACCTGTCTTTCTCTCACCTGTCTGTCTCTCAGGTCTCGGGGTCAGTGTGTCTCACCTGTCTTTCTCTCACCTGTCTGTCTCTCAGGTCTCGGGGTCAGCGTGTCTCACTGGTTGGTCAGGTGGTTTTCTGTTTGTCCTCAGCTGGAGGTTTCAGGAACGTCTTTCTTCTGCTTCTCGCTGACAGACGACTCTGCACCTGTCTCACCACCTGTCTCACCACCTGTCTCACTACCTGTCCTCGTCAAGGTGAGTTCAGGTG
>JAAKFY010000002.1:39935218-39976116 GCA_011823955.1 Dissostichus mawsoni
ATAAAGTGTGTACAGACGCCCCCTGGTGGTGATGTTAATATAATGTGTTTACAGACGCCCCCTGGTGGTGATGTTAATATAACGTGTGTACAGATGCCCCCTGGTGGTGATGTTAATATAAAGTGTGTATACAGACGCCCCCTGGTGTTGATATTAATATAAAGTGTGTACAGACGCCCCCTGGGGTGATGTTAATATAAAGTGTGTACAGACGCCCCCTGGTGGTGATGTTAATATAAAGTGTGTACAGACGCCCCTGGTGGTCGGGGTGCTGGAGCTGCCGTCTCCGGCGGGACAGACGCTGCAGCTCAGAGACGGGACAGGGACCGTGGCCTGTGTCGTCACGGAAACCAGCGAGAGAGGGGGTCAGAGGGCGGCCTTCAACACCGCCTGGATAGGTACACACACAAACACACACACACATACACACACACACACACACACATCTCAATGTAAACATATAATGTGGAAGAATTCTGCAATAAAAATGACCAACTTTGATGGAGCACACACGCACTCGCGCGCACACACACACACACACACACACACACACACACACACACACACACACACACAGAGATGTCAGTGGTCACCTTTTATAATGTTTTTTTGTGTGTGTCTTGCAGGTTGTCTGGTGTGTGTGGAGAAGTTCACCATGGTGACGGAGAGATTCCTCCAATCAGATTTCCCCTCTGACCAACATCTGGACCAGGACAAATACATCACACACAAACACTGCAGGTACACACCCACGCACACACTGCAGGTACACACCCACACACACACTGCAGGTACACACCCACACACACACTGCAGGTACACACCCACACACACACTGCAGGTACACACCCACACACACACTGCAAGTACATACCCACACACACACTGCAGGTACACACCCACACACACACACACACACCACTGCAGGTACACACCCACACACACACTGCAGGTACACACCCACACACACACTGCAGGTACACACCCACACACACACTGCAGGTACACACCCACACACACACACACACACTGCAGGTACACAACACACACACTGCAGGTACACACCCACACACACACTGCAGGTACACACCCACACACACACTGCAGGTACACACACACACACACACACTGCAGGTACACACCCACACACACACTGCAGGTACACACCCACACACACACTGCAGGTACACACCCACGCACACACTGCAGGTACACACCCACACACACTGCAGGTACACACCCACACACACACTGCAGGTACACACCCACACACACACTGCAGGTTCACACCCACACACACACACACACACACACACACACACACTGCAGGTACAAACACACACACTGCAGGTACACACCCACACACACTGCAGGTACACACCCACACACACACTGCAGGTACACACCCACACACACACACTGCAGGTTCACACCCACACACACGGACACACACACTGCAGGTACACAACCCACACACACACACTGCAGGTACACACCCACACACACACTGCAGGTACACACCCACACACACACTGCAGGTACACACCCACACAAACACACACACTGCAGGTACACACCCACACACACACTGCAGGTTCACACACACACACACTGCAGGTACACACACACTGCAGGTACACACCCACACACACACTGCAGGTACACACCCACACACACACTGCAGGTACACACCCACACACACACTGCAGGTACACACCCACACACACACTGCAGGTACACACCCACACACACACACTGCAGGTTCACACACACACACACACTGCAGGTACACACCCACACTGCAGGTACACACCCACACACACACACACTGCAGGTACACACCCACACACACACTGCAGGTACACACCCACACACACACTGCAGGTACACACCCACACACACACTGCAGGTACACATCCACACACACACCGCAGGTACACACCCACACACACACACTGCAGGTACACACCCACACACACCACCGCAGGTACACACCCACACACACACTGCAGGTACACACCCACACACACACTGCAGGTACACACCCACACACACTGCAGGTACACACCCACACACACTGCAGGTACACACCCACACACTGCAGGTACACATACACACATACACTGCAGGTACACACCCACACACACACTGCAGGTACACACCCACACAAACACTGCAGGTACACACCCACACACACACACACACTGCAGGTACACAACCCACACACACACTGCAGGTACACACACTGCAGGTACACACCCACACACACACTGCACGTACACACCCACACACACACTGCAGGTACACACCCACACACACACTGCAGGTACACACCCACACACACACTGCAGGTTCACACCCACACACACACTGCAGGTACACAACCCACACACACACTGCAGGTACACACCCACACACACACACACACACACTGCAGGTACACACCCACACACACTGCAGGTACACACACACTGCAGGTACACACCCACACACACTGCAGGTACACACCCACACACTGCAGGTACACACACACACACTGCAGGTACACACCCACACACACACTGCAGGTACACACCCACACACACACTGCAGGTACACACACACTGCAGGTACACCCACACACACACTGCAGGTACACACACACTGCAGGTACACACCCACACACACACTGCAGGTACACGCCCACACACACACTGCAGGTACACACCCATACACACACCTGCAGGTGCACACCCACACACACACTGCAGGTACACACCCACACACACACACACACACACTGCAGTACACACCATTAATAATGGTATTCAACCCTAACGTGTCTCTCAGGTTTTACCTGCAGTTTTCTCTGGATCAGCTCCACATCCTGAGCCCGTCCATCGCCATGGAGACTCACCTGATGGGGGCGGAGCCAGGCGCTGATGTCACAGAGGAAGAGGAGGAGCTGTCAGGCGGCAAGAGAAGAAGAAGAGGAGACCCCCGGCCCTGCGTCTCCATGGTGATCAGGGTGCAGCAGAAAGAGGGCGTTGCGCTGAGGAACTCGGGGGCGGGGTCACATCAGGAGGAGGCGGGGCTAACAGCGAGCTTCTCCATCACAGCGGCTGTGATTGGTCCGGTGGTCAGCTGGGGGCGGGACCCGAAGAACAGACCATTGACAGACAGGGAGGCAGAGCCAGAGAGGGAGGACAAGGTGAGACACATCCATAATGCACCTGTGCTCAGCAGCGGTCCACCAAAAACTGATTAAAATCATGAAACTGTCTCTACCTGTCTGTCTCTCACCTGTCTGTCTCTCACCTGTCTTTTTCTCACCTGTCTTTTTCTCACCTGTCTGTCTACCTGTCTGTCTCTCACCTGTCTCTCTCTCACCTGTCTCTCTCACTTGTCTCTCTCTCACCTGTCTCTCTCTCACCTGTCTGTCTCTCACCTGTCCCTCTCTCACCTGTCTCTCTTACCTGTCTGTCTCTCTTTCACTTGTCTGTCTCTCACCTGTCTCTCTCTCACCTGTCTGTCTCTCACCTGTCTCTCTGCAGCTGGTCCTGGTCCTCTCAGGTGTGTCTGTCTCTACCTGTCTGTCTCTCACCTGTCTGTCTCTCTCTCACCTGTCTCTCTCTCACCTGTCTGTCTCTCACCTGTCTATCTCTCACCTGTCTCTCTCTCACCTGTCTGTCTCTCACCTGTCTCTCACCTGTCTGTCTCTCACCTGTCTGTCTCTCTCTCACCTGTCTCTCAGCAGCTGGTCCTGGTCCTCTCACCTGTCTGTCTCTCACCTGTCTGTCTCTCACCTGTCTGTCTCTCACCTGTCTCTCAGCAGCTGGTCCTGGTCTCTCACCTGTCTGTCTCTCACCTGTCTGTCTCTCACCTGTCTGCAGCAGCTGGTCCTGGTCCTCTCAGGTGTATCTGCTCGATGGTTTCCTCTCCTCCAGCCTGGATGTTTCTACAGACTCATCGCTGCTAACACACAGGTCAATATATATCTATATATACACACACACACACGCACGCACGCACGCACACACGCACACACACGCACGCACAGGCAGCTGATTGGTCCGTGTGTTTGTCCATCAGGATCCCAGTGTTCTGATTGGCTGTGGAGTCTCTGAGCGGAAGGGGGTGGAGCTCCACGCTGACTCCACCCTTCAGGTGCGATCTGATTGGAGGTTCCACACTCTGACACGCCCCTGTTGCTGCTGCACACCTGCACACAGGTAACAACCGCCGAGCAATGTCGTCACCGATAATCAGTCGTCATGGAGATGAAAATAATAAGTTATTATTAAATGTGTCTCCAGCCTCGCTCGCCCCCCGTCTCGACTCTCTCTCAGGTCCTGGACTGCAGGTAAACATCGATATCATCATTATTATCATTATAATAAACCTTATTAGTAACCTTTAGTGTGTGTGTGTGTGTGTGTGTGTGTGTGTGTGTGTGTGTGTGTGTGTGTGTGTGTGTGTGTGTGTGTGTGTGTGTGTGTGTGTGTGGTGTGTGTGGTGTGTGTGTGTGTGTGTGTGTGGTGTGTGTGTGTTGTGTGTGTGTGTGTAGCTCAGAGGTGGTGTGTTTTCAGGCTCAGTGACAGACAGGATCAGTGTGACGGAGCGCAGCAGAGGCTCCCCTGCTGGTGTGTGTGCAGGTGTGCGCCTCACAGTGTGTGATCAGAGTGGGCGTAGTCTGCAGGTGTACCTGGAACTGAGCCACACCCCCTATCCACCTGGACTGTTGCCTGGCAACACACTGCTGCTGTCAGCTTTCCAGAGGAGAGTGTCCAGGTAACACACACACACACACACACACACACACAGACACACACACACACACAACACACACACACAGACACACACACACACACACACACACCACACACAACACACACACACAAAAAAACACAGTAAGATTCTGAGACTAAGTAACTGTGTGTGTGTGTGTGTGTGTGTGTGTGTGTGTGTGTGTGTGTGTGTGTGTGTGTGTGTGTGTGTGTGTGTGTGTGTGTGTGTGTGTGTGTGTGTGTGTGTGTGTCTGTGTGTGTGTGTGTGTGTGTGTGTAGGTCAGGGGGGGTGTACTGCAGTCAGCTACCTGTCAGCTCTCTCACCGTCACCTCTCTGGGAGACTCCAGGTATCTCCTCTCTTCTCTTCTTTTCACTGTTTCCATCTTGTTTTGAAATGTTCTGATGTTTGGATCTGCTTCCTGTCAGCTGTGTGCGCCCTCCTCCTGCTCCCATGATGCACCTGGGTGTGTGGACAGGTAGCAGGGAGCAGAGGTGCATTGTGGTCGGGTCAGAGGTCATGTGGTGTGTCTGTTGCTGCTGCAGCTGAGGTGGAGCTGCTCGCTGTGCGGAGGTCTCTACACACAGGTGGGTTATTATTACACACAGGTGAGTTAGTAACACACACAGGGGAGTTATTACACACACACAGGTGAGTTATTACACACACACAGGTGAGTTATTACACACACAGGTGAGTTAGTACACACACACAGGTGGGTTATTATTACACACAGGTGAGTTAGTACACACACACAGGTGGGTTATTATTACACACAGGTGAGTTAGTACACACACACAGGGGAGTTAATACACACACACAGGTGAGTTATTGCACACACAGGTAAGTTAGTACACACACACAGGTGATTTATTACACACACAGGTGAGTTAGTACACACACAGGTGAGTTAGTACACACACAGGTGAGTTAGTACACACACAGGATGTGTTATTATTACACACAGGTGAGTTAGTACACACACACAGGTGGGTTATTATTACACACAGGTGAGTTAGTACACACACACAGGTGGGTTATTATTACACACAGGTGAGTTAGTACACACACACAGGTGGGTTTATTATTACACACAGGTGAGTTAGTACACACACACAGGGAGTTAATACACACACACAGGTGAGTTTTACACACACAGGTAAGTTAGTACACACACACAGGTGATTTATTACACACACAGGTGAGTTAGTACACACACAGGTGAGTTAGTACACACACACAGGTGAGTTAGTACACACACACAGGTGGGTTATTATTACACACAGGGTGAGTTAGTACACACACACAGGTGGGTTATTATTACACACAGGTGAGTTAGTACACACACACAGGTGGGTTATTATTACACACAGGTGAGTTAGTACACACACACAGGTGGGTTATTATTACACACAGGTGAGTTAGTACACACACACAGGGGAGTTAATACACACCACAGGTGAGTTATTACACACACAGGTAGTTAGTACACACACACAGGTGATTTATTACACACACAGGTGAGTTAGTACACACACAGGTGATTAGTACACACACAGGAGAGTTATTACACACAGGTGAGTTATTACACACACAGGTGAGTTATTACACACACACAGGTGAGTTATTACACACACACAGGTGAGTTATTCACACACACAGGTGGGTTATTACACACACACAGGTGATTATTACACACACAGGTGGGTTATTACACACACAGGTGAGTTATTACACACACACAGGTGAGTTATTACTAACACACAGGTGAGTTATTATTACACACAGGTGAGTTATTACACACACAGGTGAGTTATTACACACACACAGGTGAGTTATTACACACACAGGTGAGTTATTACACACACACAGGTGGGTTATTACACACACAGGTGAGTTATTACACACACACAGGTGAGTTATTACTAACACACAGGTGAGTTAGTACACACACAGGTGAGTTATTACACACACAGGTGAGTTATTACACACACACAGGAGAGTTATTACACACACAGGTGGGTTATTACACACACAGGTGAGTTATTACACACACACAGGTGAGTTATTACTAACACACAGGTGAGTTAGTACACACACAGGTGGGTTATTACACACACAGGTGAGTTATTACACACACAGGTGAGTTATTACTAACACACAGGTGAGTTAGTACACACACAGGTGGGTTATTACACACACAGGTGAGTTATTACACACACACAGGAGAGTTATTACACACACAGGAGAGTTATTACACACACAGGTGAGTTATTACACACACACAGGTGGGTTATTACACCACAGGTGAGTTATTACACACACACAGGTGAGTTATTACTAACACACAGGTGAGTTATTACACACACACAGGTGGGTTATTACACACACAGGTGAGTTATTACACACACACAGGCGAGTTATTACTAACACACAGGTGAGTTATTATTACACACAGGTGAGTTATTACACACACAGGAGAGTTAGTACACACACAGGAGAGTTATTACACACACAGGAGAGTTAGTACACACACAGGAGAGTTATTACACACACAGGAGAGTTATTACACACACAGGAGAGTTAGTACCACACAGGAGAGTTATTACACACACAGGGAGTTAGTACACACACAGGAAGTTATTACACACACAGGAGAGTTATTACACACACAGGAGAGTTAGTACACACACGGAGAGTTATTACACACACACAGGAGAGTTAGTACACACACAGGTGAGTTAGTACACACACAGGAGAGTTATTACACACACAGGTGAGTTATTACACACACACAGGCGAGTTATTACTAACACACAGGTGAGTTATTATTACACACAGGTGAGTTATTACACACACAGGAGAGTTAGTACACACACAGGAGAGTTATTACACACACAGGTGAGTTATTACACACACAGGTGAGTTATTACACACACACAGGTGAGTTAGTACACACACGGAGAGTTATTACACACACACAGGAGAGTTAGTACAACACAGGTGAGTTATTACACACACACAGGTGAGTTAGTACACACACAGGAGAGTTAGTACACACACAGGTGAGTTATTACACACACACAGGAGAGTTAGTACACACACAGGTGAGTTATTACACACACACAGGTGAGTTAGTACACACACAGGAGAGTTAGTACCACACAGGTGAGTTATTACACACCACAGGAGAGTTAGTACACACACAGGTGAGTTAGTACACACACAGGAGAGTTAGTACACACACAGGTGAGTTAGTACACACACAGGAGAGTTATTACACACACAGGAGAGTTATTACACACACAGGTGAGTTAGTACACACACAGGAGAGTTAGTACACACACAGGAGAGTTAGTACCACACAGGAGAGTTAGTACACACACAGGAGAGTTAGTACACACACAGGAGAGTTATTACACACACAGGTGAGTTAGTACACACACAGGAGAGTTAGTACACACACAGGTGAGTTAGTACACACACAGGAGAGTTAGTACACACACAGGAGAGTTAGTACACACACAGGTGAGTTAGTACACACACAGGTGAGTTAGTACACACACAGGAGAGTTAGTACACACACAGGAGAGTTAGTACACACACAGGAGAGTTATTACACACACAGGTGAGTTAGTACACACACAGGAGAGTTAGTACACACACAGGTGAGTTATTACACACACAGGTGAGTTAGTACACACAGGAGAGTTATTACACACACAGGAGAGTTAGTACACACACAGGTGAGTTAGTACACACACAGGAGAGTTAGTACACACACAGGTGAGTTAGTACACACACAGGTGAGTTAGTACACACCAGGAGAGTTATTACACACACAGGTGAGTTAGTACACACACAGGAGAGTTAGTACACACACAGGTGAGTTAGTACACACACAGGAGAGTTATTACACGCACAGGTGAGGTGTTATTGAACAGGTGAGGTGTTATTGAACAGGTGAGGTGTTATATGAACAGGTGAGGTGTTATTGAACAGGTGAGGTGTTATTGAACAGGTGAGGTGTTATATGAACAGGTGAGGTGTTATTGAACAGGTGAGGTGTTATGTGAACAGGTGAGGTGTTATGTGAACAGGTGAGGTGTTATGTGAACAGGTGAGGTGTTATATGAACAGGTGAGGTGTTATTGAACAGGTGAGGTGTTATATGAACAGGTGAGGTGTTATATGAACAGGTGAGGTGTTATTGAACAGGTGAGGTGTTATATGAACAGGTGAGGTGTTATTGAACAGGTGAGGTGTTATTGAACAGGTGAGGTGTTATATGAACAGGTGAGGTGTTATATGAACAGGTGAGGTGTTATTGAACAGGTGAGGTGTTATATGAACAGGTGAGGTGTTATGAACAGGTGAGGTGTTATTGAACAGGTGAGGTGTTATTGAACAGGTGAGGTGTTATATGAACAGGTGAGGTGTTATTGAACAGGTGAGGTGTTATATGAACAGGTGAGGTGTTATATGAACAGGTGAGGTGTTATATGAACAGGTGAGGTGTTATTGAACAGGTGAGGTGTTATATGAACAGGTGAGGTGTTATATGAACAGGTGAGGGTTATTGAACAGGTGAGATGTTATTGAACAGGTGAGGTGTTATTGAACAGGTGAGGTGTTATATGAACAGGTGAGGTGTTATTGAACAGGTGAGGTGTTATGTGAACAGGTGAGGTGTTATTGAACAGGTGAGGTGTTATATGAACAGGTGAGGTGTTATATGAACAGGTGAGGTGTTATGTGAACAGGTGAGGTGTTATGTGAACAGGTGAGGTGTTATATGAACAGGTGAGGTGTTATTGAACAGGTGAGGTGGTTATATGAACAGGTGAGGTGTTATGTGAACAGGTGAGGTGTTATGTGAACAGGTGAGGTGTTATATGAACAGGTGAGGTGTTATTGAACAGGTGAGGTGTTATATGAACAGGTGAGGTGTTATTGAACAGGTGAGGTGTTATTGAACAGGTGAGGTGTTATATGAACAGGTGAGGTGTTATATGAACAGGTGAGGTGTTATTGAACAGGTGAGGTGTTATTGAACAGGTGAGGTGTTATTGAACAGGTGAGGTGTTATTGAACAGGTGAGGTGTTATATGAACAGGTGAGGTGTTATTGAACAGGTGAGGTGTTATTGAACAGGTGAGGTGTTATATGAACAGGTGAGGTGTTATTGAACAGGTGAGGTGTTATATGAACAGGTGAGGTGTTATTGAACAGGTGAGGTGTTATATGAACAGGTGAGGTGTTATATGAACAGGTGAGGTGTTATATGAACAGGTGAGGTGTTATTGAACAGGTGAGGTGTTATATGAACAGGTGAGGTGTTATTGAACAGGTGAGGTGTTATTGAACAGGTGAGGTGTTATATGAACAGGTGAGGTGTTATTGAACAGGTGAGGTGTTATATGAACAGGTGAGGTGTTATATGAACAGGTGAGGTGTTATATGAACAGTGTGAGGTGTTATTGAACAGGTGAGGTGTTATATGAACAGGTGAGGTGTTATGTGAACAGGTGAGGTGTTATTGAACAGGTGAGGTGTTATGTGAACAGGTGAGGTGTTATATGGACAGGTGAGGTGTTATAAGGACAGGTGAGGTGTTATATGAACAGGTGAGGTGTTATTGAACAGGTGAGGTGTTATATGAACAGGTGAGGTGTTATAAGGACAGGTGAGGTGTTATGTGAACAGGTGAGGTGTTATATGAACAGGTGGTAACTGTCCTCTGTGTCTCTCAGTCTTGTTCCAGCGCTCAGTGTGGATCCTCCTCGTCTGTCTTTCAGTCCACAGTGAAGTAAGACTCCTCCTCTACCTGTGTGCACATGTGTATTTACCTGTGTGTGTACCTGTATTTACTCGGTATTTACCTGTGTAGTTACTGAGTACTTACCTGAGTACTTACCCGTGTAGTTACCTGAGTACTTACCTGTTTAGTTACCTGAGTACTTACCTATGTACTTACTTAGTATTTATCTGTGTAGTTACCTGAGCACTTACCTGAGTATTTACCTATGTACTTACCTGAGTATTTATCTGTGTAGTTACCTGAGCACTTACCTGAGTACTTACCTGAGTACTTACCTATGTACTTACCTGAGTATTTATCTGTGTAGTTACCTGAGCACTTACCTGAGTATTTACCTATGTACTTACCTGAGTATTTACCTGTGTACTTACCTGAGTACTCACCTGTGTGTACCTGTGTTTTCAGGCTGGTGATTGATGATGGCACAGGTGAGGCTCACGTCTGGTTCTCAGGTGCTCAGGTCCGTGCTCTGCTGGGATTAGCTGATTCTCAGTGGGAGGGGCTTCAGAGAGCGCTGCGGGTCAGAGGTCACATCCGAGTCTACCCTCGGGGGCGGAGCCTGGTCAGTACCACTTCCTGTTTCACAGTAGCTGCTATGGACCAATAACAGTCTGTGTGTTACCTGTCTGTCTCTCAGGTGTGTGTTTACCTGTCTGTCTCTCAGGTGTGTGTTTACATGTCTGTCTCTCAGGTGTGTGTTTACCTCTCTGTCTCTCAGGTGTGTGTTTACCTGTCTGTCTCTCAGGTGTGTGTTTACCTGTCTGTCTCTCAGGTGTGTGTTTACCTGTCTGTCTCTCAGGTGTGTGTTTACCTGTCTGTCTCTCAGGTGTGTGTTTACCTGTCTGTCTCTCAGGTGTGTGTTTACCTGTCTGTCTCTCAGGTGTGTGTTTACCTGTCTGTCTCTCAGGTGTGTGTTTACCTGTCTGTCTCTCAGGTGTGTGTTTACCTGTCTGTCTCTCAGGTGTGTGTTTACCTGTCTGTCTCTCAGGTGTGTGTTTACCTGTCTGTCTCTCAGGTGTGTGTTTACCTGTCTGTCTCTCAGGTGTGTGTTTACCTGTCTGTCTCTCAGGTGTGTGTTTACCTGATAAAAGTCAAACTTTTATTTGAAGGCACGATGTTCTAACGCTGTGCGTGCAGCAGGCGTTGGACTGGAAGTACCGGAGACCATCAACGGTTTTGAAAGCTTCTGTCACGTAGTGATCATCTTCTCAATAAAACATCTTTGCTGATGTTTTCTCGAGTCTTCTGGCCAATCAGAATCAAGGTTGTTGCCGGAAGTCCCCACGGAGAATAACTTTGATGTAGAACTATTCTTTATACATCCATGGGTACAACTTCAGATAGAAATGAACACGTGATGAAATCTGACCCCCGGTCTGATGACTGACAGGTCACAGAACAATGGGGGCTATCTCCCCCTACCCACTATTCAAAGTGATTCACACAGACTCTCTCCTCTTTGCTCTTCTCTCTGTGAGGAGCAGCAAGCTGTCAGAACTAAGTGAAACACAAACAATGGCATCAAATATATGAATCTGTCGGGTAGTAACAGATGTATTTATTCTCTTCTCAGAGTGTACCAGAATGCGTAGTTTATATGTTAGTATTTCTAATCTCTCCTGGGGAGAATCCCCCCAACCCCCTGCTGGGGAGAATCCCCCCAAACCCCCTGCTGGGGAGAATCCCCCCAGACCCCCTGCTGGGGAGAATCCCCCCAGACCCCCTGCTGGGGTTGGGTTTTCAGCATGTGGGCCTTTTTGTGTGATAGAGTTCAGCTTTGATTCCATCATCTCATTAAACCTTTTTTTAAAGCATGCTTTAGTTCTGTGAAGGGATATATGCACTGTACTTCACTTTCATTAATAATGAATGCTGAAAGGCGTATATATATATATATATATATAATATATATAATATATAATATATATATATATATATATATTACAGCACCATTTTTTGTTGAATAGATTTGAGCGGTTCAAAATATCGGGTCGCGATTTATTGAAAAAGGAAAAAGTGGGTCCCGAGGCCTGACCAGCTGAGAATCACTGGTTTAGACTGCCGTTGCAGGAAAGACGGCCGGCACAAATCACCGACTGTGTGAACGTGAACATGAATAGAATATCACCTCCCATCTTCAGAGCAATCTGACTATTATAACATTAGCGTTAAGAAAGCTTACTGAAATATCTGCCTCAACACACAAGTAACCGGATCAAAGTAACATGACGTACAGTCCACTGTGAGTGCAGACGTGGATGTGTCCCATTATCATTCATATCACATCATAATGTATCATATATCTCCTTCTGAGTCAGCTGAGCCGGATCTGGCCGTGCAACACTCACAGTGTCACATACTGTATGCAGAAGGATTATTTTAAGCAACACATTAAGTTGAGGAAACACTCGAGTCAAATGTAATGAAAGTCAGATCGTGTCTTAGACGGGGCAGTGATATCATAAACCTGTTAATGGACGCATTCAAACACTTGTTCTGTTACCAGCTGTATTCACCTGCAGGTGCAGCTATGTGGCTTTGATCCTGGATCAAGTGTTTAAGTCATGGATGTTTAAAGTTTAACTTCTTCATATTTGTCTAATATTATAGTTTACTTTTCATTCAGGAAGTCTGACGCTGCGCTGTCAGTGCGCTTCTCCATGTTTGTGATTGGTCGAATGCTGCTAACCCCGCCCCTTTCATGTGAACGCGCTCCTAACTAGATAGGGCACGGCTGGCTTGAGCGATCCACTTGATAACCCGCGTCGTAGGACCGTTTAGTGAGAGCGCGTATGTTTGGATTAGGCCAACCGGCTAACTCAAACATATCCAGGTTATGTTGAACCGGCTTCGTCGTACAGGCCCCAGGTGTGTGTTTACCTTTCTGTCTCTCAGTGTGTGTTTACCTGTCTGTCTCTCAGGTGTGTGACTCAGAGGACCCTCTCCTCCACTTCCTGTTGTGTGTGCAGCAGTGAGGTGGTGTGTCGTCAGCTGTCTCTCACCTGCAGGAAACAGAACGCTCAGAGATCAGAAGGTAGTGCAACTCACCTGTGAACTCACCTGTGAACCCACCTGTGAAGTGTGAACCCACCTGTGAACTCACCTGTGAACTCACCTGGGAACTCACCTGTGAACCCACCTGTGAACCCACCTGTGAACCCACCTGTGAAGTCCCACCTGTGAACTCACCTGTGAACTCACCTGTGAACTCACCTGGAACTCACCTGTGAACTCACCTGTGAACCACCTGTGAACCACCTGTGAACTCACCTGTGAACCCACCTGGGAACCCACCTGTGAACTCACCTGTGAACCCACCTGTGAACTCACCTGTGAACTCACCTGTGAACCACCTGGGAACTCACCTGGGAACTCACCTGAACTCACCTGTGAACCACCTGTGAACCCACCTGTGAACCACCTGTGAACTCACCTGTGAACTCACCTGTGAACTCACCTGTGAACCCACCTGTGAACGCACCTGCAGAGCGCCGGCCGTGATGATGAGCTTCACCTTGTCTGTTTCAGAGATGAAGAGGTTCAGCCGAGGAGACCGAGACTTCATGACCAGAGTGACTCCGCCTCTGAAGCTCACCTGTACACACACTCCACTCTGACTGACCTCACCTGTACTCACCTGTACACACCTGTACACACCTCAACTCTGACTGACCTCACCTGTACTCACCTGTACACACCTGTACACACCTCCACTCTGACTGACCTCACCTGTACTCACCTGTACACACCTCAACTCTGACTGACCTCACCTGTACACACCTCAACTCTGACTGACCTCACCTGTACACACCTCACTCTGACTGACCTCACCTGTACTCACCTGACACACCTCACTCTGACTGACCTCACCTGTACTCACCTGTACACACCTCACTCTGACTGACCTCACCTGTACACACCTCAACTCTGACTGACCTCACCTGTACTCACCTGTACACACCTCAACTCTGACTGACCTCACCTGTACACTGACTGACCTCACCTGTGCACTGACTGACCTCACCTGTGCACTGACTGACCTCACCTGTACACACTGACTGACCTCACCTGTGCACTGACTGACCTCACCTGTACACACTGACTGACCTCACCTGTACACACTGACAGACCTCACCTGTGCACTGACTGACCTCACCTGTACACACTGACTGACCTCACCTGTACACACTGACTGACCTCACCTGTACACTGACTGACCTCACCTGTGCACTGACTGACCTCACCTGTACACACTGACTGACCTCACCTGTGCACTCTGACTGACCTCACCTGTGCACTCTGACTGACCTCACCTGTACACTGACAGACCTCACCTGTACACTGAGTGACCTCACCTGTACACTGACAGACCTCACCTGTACACTGACTGACCTCACCTGTACACTGACTGACCTCACCTGTACACTGACTGACCTCACCTGTACACTGACTGACCTCACCTGTACACTGACAGGAAGTCGTCCACAGCTCACCTGTCCATTAGAATGTATAATCTCAGATGTACAGAATATGTTGATATGAATAAATAAATCTTCACGTTGTTCTCATGAAATCTGTATCAGCTGTTTTCTTGCATACCTGACACACAGGTAGTCACACAGGTAACAAAGCAGGTGTCTCTCCATTCATTTTACATTGGTCAGTTATTGCATAATGTGACCTGCTCTATCGAAAGCAGTCGCATTGACCCGAAGACACATTTTGAGTTGTACACACTGTTGGAAAGAGGAGATTCCTGGCTTTCTAATGATATCAGGATTGTTGTTGTGCTCCAAATATTAAGCGAAATCTGTCCCATTATATAATGACTGTGTGGTGTGTGTGTGTGTGTGTGTGGGTGTGTGTGTGGTGTGTGTGTGTGTGTGTGTGTGTGTGTGTGTGTGTGTGTGTGTGTGTGTGTGGTGTGTGTGTGTGTGTGTGTGTGGGTGTGTGTGTGTGTGTGTGTGTGTGTGTGTGTGTGTGTGTTGTGTGTGTGTGTGTGTGTGTGTGTGTGTGTGGTGTGTGTGTGTGTGTGTGTGTGTGTGTGTGTGTGTGTGTGTGTGTGTGTGTGTGTGTGTGTGTGTGTGTGTGTGTGTGTGTGTGTGTGTGTGAACCCTCAGGAGAAACCCGGCTGTTGTTCTGCCTGCTGTGACCTCAAGTCACTCCGTTCTCCGCTTGTCATTAAGCCGAAGCTTCAAAGTTATATTTATCTTCTGAATTTGCCGAAACAAGTTTCATATTCTGAAAGCCAAGACTTTGTTTATTTGAAATCAAACAAAACACCCGAACCCCGAAAAACAATTTTTTTACACAAATCCACGTTTATTTTGAAATGAGCCGTTGAGACTTCCGACTGATTTCCATAGAGCGGGTCACAATGTATGATCCAAATACAATAAGTACTAAATAACTGATTATTTTCTGAAGCTCTTTGGTTTCTAAAAGTAAACAAAGTGTATGTAGTGACTGCAGTGCTGATGCTGATCCTGCAGGGGGCGCTGCAGCTCTCTCTCATCCTTCACTCTGAGTGAGTTTAAAGGTCCCATGTCATGCTTTTCGGTTATTACCCGTCACCTTGTGTGTTATGTAGGTTTTTATGCATGTAAACGGTCTGCAGAGTCACAAACCCTCAAAGTACACCCTGTAGCGAGTAAAACTCTAACATAGAAATTCCTCCCCAAAACGCCTCGTTGGAGATTTCTCAGTTTCTTTCTTTGCTCCACGGATTGGTCCATTTGGTTCCGGGTACGAGCTGACGTCAGCACATACCCGGAACCAAATGGACCAATCCGTGGAGCCGTTACGTTACATCCGCGGAGCCGTTACGTTAAGCCTCTGCTGATTGGTCCAAATTGACCAATCCACGGACTTCCTCACACACACACACACTCAGTGCAGGCAGCTCTGCTGATTTCTCCTCCCTGGCTGCAGGCTGATAACAGACAGTTGGGATCTCTCTGAAGTCTCTCTGCAGACCCATTCTCACAGCGTTTATCAACCTTTTTCTGACTCAATATCAAGCCACACTTATTGTCTTTACTTCGGCTGTGAGTTTTGTTGGATTTTGGAGCACCACCCTTCTGAGTGCTGAAGGTTCAAACCCGCTCCGCGCTGTTCGTTTGATGAGTGGTCTGCTATGAAAGGAAGGGCTCAGACACAGAGATATGAGATTTAACAATAAACTGATTTAATGGTAGAAAACAACAGTACAACATAACGAAGTACTCGGGCCTCGCTCTTCACCGTGCGCTGTACGTATCAGACAGTCAAACAGAACAGAGGCCCCGTTGGTACAGAATTCACAATATTTATGCACACAAATGCAAGGAGTTCTGTGGGAGGAGTTGTGTCGGTTGCTCCTCCCTAGGTGTTTGGACTCACTCCTGGGCGAATCAGAGTGAGTCAGCCATAACCGTGGGGAGTTTGGATCTCCTGCGGCGCCGGTCAGTCTCTGGCCATCTTTTATGGCAGCCCACCATAAACAATTTATGGCAGCCCTACCATAAACAATTCTGGGTTGAACGGGGGTTGAGGTACCAATATCCCAATCTTTCCCTCAGTACAATCTCTGCATAGACTCAATGGTGTCAGTTTTATTACCTTTCTCCTGCAACAAAACCCCCCTCCCTCCTATCCGGTCATAAACAACTGAATCCACTACATTCCTAAGTCAATGCACACACCATTGAGCACAGCAAACAAAATAATACCCTCAGGAGACCTTTTTGCCCTGGTTTACTAAGCATACATTTTACACAGATGATATGTCGGGCCAAAGTTATAATTATATTTAATAGATTATGCAGGTTCCTTTAGTTTGTGTGTGCTCAGGATGAGTTTGGCTGTGTTTCGCTGGTTATCGCTAAACAAGGAAACCACACCTCCACGGAGCTCAGCGCGATTCACAACGTCCCGACCAATCAGAGCACACTGTGCTCACAGGGAGGGGGGGGCAAGAGCTGCAACGAGCCGTTTAGTGGAGAGAGTGAATACTGCTGAATACACACTTTACAGAGATGCTGTATGAGAAACCAATGTGAGTTTGGAAAAATGCACAGTATAAATCTATTTTAGTATACCTCAACAATGGAACTATGATCAGTGGAAATGGCCATGACATGGGCCCTTTAAGCCGTTCACAGGTGTTATGCCCTGATGACCTGCAGGGGGCGCTGCAGCTCTCTCTCTCATCCCTTCACTCTGAGTGAGTTTAACTCGTCCACAGGTGTTATGCCCTGATGCACCTGCAGGGGGCGCTGCAGCTCTCTCTCTCATCCCTTCACTCTGAGTGAGTTTAACTCGTTCACAGGTGTTATGCCCTGATGCACCTGCAGGGGGCGCTGCAGCTCCGCCTCTCTCTCTCTGTTCACTCACAAACTGCTGCCCCTGGTAACTGATGAGTCATCGGCAGCGCATTTTCTGATTGGCTGCTGGCTGAACAGGAAGTGAAAGTAAAGGTCGGTACTTTCCAGAGACGCTGCGTTCAGGGTCAGTGACAAATCAGAGAAACAGGAACCACAACAACAGAGACTCTGTGTACACACACACACACACACACACACACACACACACACACACACACACACACACACACACAGACACACACACACACACACACACACACACACACACACAGAGACACAGACACACACACACACACACACACACACACACACACACACACACACACACACACACACACAGAGACAGAGACACACGCACACACAGACAGAGACACACACACACACACACACAACACACAGACAGAGACACACACACACAGACAGAGACACATGCACACACAGACAGAGACACACACACACACACGCACACACAGACAGAGACACACACACACACACACACACACACACACACACACAAATAATAACCTGATCTTTGTTCACATTTAGAAACAACGTTTAGAAAGTATTTGAACATTTTAAACGTCATTATTTTTATTTAATTTCTATTTATTCTCTAATTATTATTATTTATTTATATGTTCCTGTCATTAGCTGAGCCTCTGTTGTTTATTGAGCTATAAATAAAGATATCATTATTATTTAAATCAGGACACATTATTATTATCTATTTTACGATAAGTAGTAAAAATAACAAACTGAACTATTTTCTTCCAAAGGACGCTGACGTCACAAAATGGTCGCTGAAGTCACAAAATGGATGCTGACGTCACAAAATGGAGGATGATATCCAGCAATGCGCAGAGATCAAAGGCGGTGGTTATAACGGGAGTGAATGGGACGTTTCTGTCCAGAGTGGTATTAGGATTTATAGTTTAATCTGATTCTGTGCTGAAACTAATAATGCACCAAAATCTATGTTGTTGCTAATCTTTGACATCTGAGTCGAGAGATGACTCTTTGACCTTTCTCTACTCACAGGTAGATCCTGAGGTAAACAACATGAGGGTGTTACCATCTGAGTGGAGAGATGACTCTTTGACCTTTCTCTACTCACAGGTAGATCCTGAGGTAAACAACATGAGGGTGTTACCATCTGAGTGGAGAGATGACTCTTTGACCTTTCTCTACTCACAGGTAGATCCTGAGGTAAACAACATGAGGGTGTTACCATCTGTGTGGAGAGATGACTCTTTGACCTTTCTCTACTCAGGTAGATCCTGAGGTAAACAACATGAGGGTGTACCATCTGTGTGGAGAGATGACTCTTTGACCTTTCTCTACTCCAGGTAGATCCTGAGGTAAAAACATGAGGGGTGTACCATCTGAGTGGAGAGATGACTCTTTGACCTTTCTCTACTCACAGGTAGATCCTGAGGTAAACAACATGAGGGTGTTACCATCTGTGTGGAGAGATGACTCTTTGACCTTCTCTACTCACAGGTAGATCCTGAGGTAAACAACATGAGGGTGTTACCATCTGTGTGGAGAGATGACTCTTTGACCTTTCTCTACTCAGGTAGATCCTGAGGTAAACAACATGAGGGTGTTACCATCTGTGTGGAGAGATGACTCTTTGACCTTTCTCTACTCAGGTAGATCCTGAGGTAAACAACATGAGGGTGTTACCATCTGAGTGGAGAGATGACTCTTTGACCTTTCTCTACTCAGGTAGATCCTGAGGTAAACAACATGAGGGTGTTACCATCTGAGTGGAGAGATGACTCTTTGACCTTTCTCTACTCAGGTAGATCCTGAGGTAAACAACATGAGGGTGTTACCATCTGAGTGGAGAGATGACTCTTTGACCTTTCTCTACTCAGGTAGATCCTGAGGTAAACAACATGAGGGTGTTACCATCTGAGTGGAGAGATGACTCTTTGACCTTTCTCTACTCACAGGTAGATCCTGAGGTAAACAACATGAGGGTGTTACCATCTGAGTGGAGAGATGACTCTTTGACCTTTCTCTACTCACAGGTAGATCCTGAGGTAAACAACATGAGGGTGTTACCATCTGAGTGGAGAGATGACTCTTTGACCTTTCTCTACTCAGGTAGATCCTGAGGTAAACAACATGAGGGTGTTACCATCTGTGTGGAGAGATGACTCTTTGACCTTTCTCTACTCAGGTAGATCCTGAGGTAAACAACATGAGGGTGTTACCATCTGTGTGGAGAGATGACTCTTTGACCTTTCTCTACTCAGGTAGATCCTGAGGTAAACAACATGAGGGTGTTACCATCTGAGTGGAGAGATGACTCTTTGACCTTTCTCTACTCAGGTAGATCCTGAGGTAAACAACATGAGGGTGTTACCATCTGAGTGGAGAGATGACTCTTTGACCTTTCTCTACTCAGGTAGATCCTGAGGTAAACAACATGAGGGTGTTACCATCTGAGTGGAGAGATGACTCTTTGACCTTTCTCTACTCACAGGTAGATCCTGAGGTAAACAACATGAGGGTGTTACCATCTGAGTGGAGAGATGACTCTTTGACCTTTCTCTACTCACAGGTAGATCCTGAGGTAAACAACATGAGGGTGTTACCATCTTGTGGAGAGATGACTCTTTGACCTTTCTCTACTCAGGTAGATCCTGAGGTAAACAACATGAGGGTGTTACCATCTGAGTGGAGAGATGACTCTTTGACCTTTCTCTACTCAGGTAGATCCTGAGGTAAACAACATGAGGGTGTTACCATCTGAGTGGAGAGATGACTCTTTGACCTTTCTCTACTCAGGTAGATCCTGAGGTAAACAACATGAGGGTGTTACCATCTGAGTGGAGAGATGACTCTTTGACCTTTCTCTACTCACAGGTAGATCCTGAGGTAAACAACATGAGGGTGTTACCATCTGTGGGAGAGATGACTCTTTGACCTTTCTCTACTCAGGTAGATCCTGAGGTAAACAACATGAGGGTGTTACCATCTGAGTGGAGAGATGACTCTTTGACCTTTCTCTACTCACAGGTAGATCCTGAGGTAAACAACATGAGGGTGTTACCATCTGTGTGGAGAGATGACTCTTTGACCTTTCTCTACTCAGGTAGATCCTGAGGTAAACAACATGAGGGTGTTACCATCTGAGTGGAGAGATGACTCTTTGACCTTTCTCTACTCAGGTAGATCCTGAGGTAAACAACATGAGGGTGTTACCATCTGAGTGGAGAGATGACTCTTTGACCTTTCTCTACTCACAGGTAGATCCTGAGGTAAACAACATGAGGGTGTTACCATCTGAGTGGAGAGATGACTCTTTGACCTTTCTCTACTCACAGGTAGATCCTGAGGTAAACAACATGAGGGTGTTACCATCTGAGTGGAGAGATGACTCTTTGACCTTCTCTACTCAGGTAGATCCTGAGGTAAACAACATGAGGGTGTTACCATCTGAGTGGAGAGATGACTCTTTGACCTTTCTCTACTCAGGTAGATCCTGAGGTAAACAACATGAGGGTGTTACCATCTGAGTGGAGAGATGACTCTTTGACCTTTCTCTACTCAGGTAGATCCTGAGGTAAACAACATGAGGGTGTTACCATCTGAGTGGAGAGATGACTCTTGACCTTTCTCTACTCACAGGTAGATCCTGAGGTAAACAACATGAGGGTGTTACCATCTGAGTGGAGAGATGACTCTTTGACCTTTCTCTACTCACAGGTAGATCCTGAGGTAAACACATGAGGGTGTTACCATCTTTGTGGAGAGATGACTCTTTGACCTTTCTCTACTCAGGTAGATCCTGAGGTAAACAACATGAGGGTGTTACCATCTGAGTGGAGAGATGACTCTTTGACCTTTCTCTACTCACAGGTAGATCCTGAGGTAAACAACATGAGGGTGTTACCATCTGAGTGGAGAGATGACTCTTTGACCTTTCTCTACTCACAGGTAGATCCTGAGGTAACACAACATGAGGGTGTTACCATCTGAGTGGAGAGATGACTCTTTGACCTTTCTCTACTCAGGTAGATCCTGAGGTAAACAACATGAGGGTGTTACCATCTGAGTGGAGAGATGACTCTTTGACCTTTCTCTACTCACAGGTGATCCTGAGGTAAACACATGAGGGTGTTTACCATCTGAGTGGAGAGATGACTCTTTGACTTTCTCTACTCACAGGTAGATCCTGAGGTAAACAACATGAGGGTGTTACCATCTGTGTGGAGAGATGACTCTTTGACCTTTCTCTACTCAGGTAGATCCTGAGGTAAACAACATGAGGTGTTACCATCTGAGTGGAGAGATGACTCTTTACCTTCTCTACTCACAGGTAGATCCTGAGGTAAACAACATGAGGGTGTTACCATCTGAGTGGAGAGATGACTCTTTGAACCTTTCTCTACTCACAGGTAGATCCTGAGGTAAACAACATGAGGGTGTTACCATCTGAGTGGAGAGATGACTCTTTGACCTTTCTCTACTCAGGTAGATCCTGAGTGTAACAACATGAGGGTGTTACCATCTGAGTGGAGGATGACTCTTTGACCTTTCTCTACTCAGGTAGATCCTGAGGTAAACAAAATGAGGGTGTTACCATCTGAGTGGAGAGATGACTCTTTGACCTTCTCTCTCACACTAGATCCTGAGTAAACAACATGAGGGTGTTACCATCTGAGTGGAGAGATGACTCTTTGACCTTTCTCTACTCACAGGTAGATCCTGAGGTAAACAACATGAGGGTGTTACCATCTGAGTGGAGAGAGACTCTTTGACCTTTCTCTACTCACAGGTAGATCCTGAGGTAAACAACATGAGGGGTTACCATCTGTGTGGAGAGATGACTCTTTGACCTTTCTCTACTCAGGTAGATCCTGAGGTAAACAAAATGAGGGTGTTACCATCTGAGTGGAGAGATGACTCTTTGACCTTTCTCTACTCACGGTAGATCCTGAGGTAAACAACATGAGGGTGTTACCATCTGAGTGGAGAGATGACTCTTTGACCTTCTCTACTCACAGGTAGATCTGAGGTAAACAACAAGGGTTTGTTACCATCTGAGTGGAGAGATGACTCTTTGACCTTTCTCTACTCACAGGTAGATCCTGAGGTAAACAACATGAGGGTGTACCATCTGTGTGGAGAGATGACTCTTTGACCTTTCTCTACTCAGGTAGATCCTGAGGTAAACAACATGAGGGTGTTACCATCTGAGTGGAGAGATATGACTCTTTGACCTTCTCTCTCACAGGTAGATCCTGAGGTAAACAACATGAGGGTGTTACCATCTGAGTGGAGAGATGACTCTTTGACTTTCTCTACTCACAGGTAGATCCTGAGGTAAACAACATGAGGGTGTTACCATCTGAGTGGAGAGATGACTCTTTGACCTTTCTCTACTCAGTAGATCCTGAGGTAAACAACATGAGGGTGTTACCATCTGAGTGGAGAGATGACTCTTTGACCTTTCTTACTCACAGGTAGATCCTGAGGTAAACAACATGAGGGTGTTTACCATCTGAGTGGAGAGATGACTCTTTGACCTTTCTCTACTCACAGGTAGATCCTGAGGTAAACAACATGAGGGTGTTACCATCTGAGTGGAGAGATGATCTTTGACCTTTCTCTACTCAGGTAGATCCTGAGGTTAAACCAACATGAGGGTGTTACCATCTGAGTGGAGAGATGACTCTTTGACCTTTCTCTACTCAGGTAGATCCTGAGGTAAACAAAATGAGGGGTGTTACCATCTGAGTGGAGAGATGACTCTTTGACCTTTCTCTACTCACAGGTAGATCCTGAGGTAAACAACATGAGGGTGTTACCATCTGAGTGGAGAGATGACTCTTTGACCTTTCTCACTCAGGTAAATCCTGAGGTAAAACAACATGAGGGTGTTACCATCTGATGGAGAGATGACTCTTTGTTGTTCAGGTTTATCAGAGAGTCTTGAACTGGTTCCTGACGCTGCGTTCAGGCGCTGCAGGAAACCTCATTGTCATCATAACACAGCTGATCCTCAGTGAGCTGAACCTGGAGAGCTGGTTTCACAGAGACGCCTGAAGCATCGTGTGGTCGCTCTGCATACACTACTGAATATAGGGATAGACTCTTAGTAGAGACACTACATACTGATATTCAGGAGAGATCTTTAAAGTAGAGGACACTACATACTGATATTCAGGAGAGGACTCTTAAAGTAGGACACTACATAGATATACAGAGAGCACTCTTTAAAGTAGAGACACACTACATACTGATATTCAGGAGAGGATCTTTAAGTAGAGACACTACATACTGATATACAGGAGAGGACTCTTTAAAGTAGAGACACTACATACTGGACATACAGGAGAGGACTCTAAAGTAGAGACACTACATACTGACATACAGGAGAGCACTCTTTAAAGTAGAGACACTACATACTGACATACAGGAGAGGACTCTTTAAAGTAGAGACACTACATACGATATACAGGAGAGCTCTTTAAAGTAGAGACACTACATACTGACATACAGGAGAGGACTCTTTAAGTAGAGACAATACTATACTGATATACAGGAGAGGACTCTTTAAAGTAGAGACACTACATACTGACATACAGGAGAGGACTCTTTAAGTATAGAGACAACTACACACTGATATACAGGAGAGCACTCTTTTAAAGTAGAGACACTACACTACTGATATACAGGAGAGCACTCTTTAAAGTAGACAATACATACTGATATACAGGAGAGGACTCTTTAAAGTAGAGACACTACATACTGATATAAGGAGAGGACTCTTTAAGTAGAGACAATACATACTGATATACAGGAGAGGACTCTTTAAAGTAGAGACACTACATACTGATATACAGGAGAGGACTCTTAAAGTAGAGACAATACATACTGATATACAGGAGAGGACTCTTTAAGTAGAGCAATACATACTGATATACAGGAGAGGACTCTTTAAAGTAGAGGACAATACACACTGATATTCAGAGAGGACTCTTAATGTAGAGACAATACATACTGATATACAGTAGGACTCTTTAAAGTAGAGACACTGCATACTGATATACAGGAGAGGACTCTTTAATGTAGAGACAATACATACTGATATACAGGAGAGGACTCTTTAAAGTAGAGACACTACATACTGATATACAGGAGAGGACTCTTTGAAGTAGAGACAAACATACTGATATACAGGAGAGGACTCTTTAAAGTAGAGACACCTATATACTGATATACAGAGAGGACTCTTTGAAGTAGAGACAATACATACTGATATAAGAGAGGACTCTTTAAATGTAGAGACCAATACATACTGATATACAGTGAGGACTCTTTAAAGTAGAGACACTACATACTGATATTCAGGAGAGGACTCTTTAAAGTAGAGAACTACACACTGATATACAGGAGAGGACTCTTTGAAGTAGAGACACTACATACTGATATACAGGAGAGGACTCTTTAAAGTAGAGAACTACATACTGATATACAGGAGAGGACTCTTTGAAGTAGAGACAATACATACTGATATTAAGGAGAGGACTCTTTAATGTAGAGACAATACATACTGATATACAGGTGAGGACTCTTTAAAGTAGAGAATACATACTGATATACAGGGGAGGACTCTTAATGTAGAGACAATACATACTGATACAGGTGAGGACTCTTTAAAGTAGAGACAATACATACTGATATACAGGAGAGGACTCTTTAATGTAAAGACAATACATACTGATATACAGGATAGGACTTTTAAGTCGAGACACTACACACTGAATACAGGAGAGGACTCTTTAAAGTAAAGACACTACATACTGATATACAGGAGAGGACTCTTTAAGTCAGAGACACTACACACTGATATACAGGAGAGGACTCTTTGAAGTAGAGACACTACATACTGATATTCAGGAGAGGACTCTTTAAAGTAGAGACACTACATACTGATACAGGTGAGGACTCTTTAAAGTAAGACACTACAACTGATATACAGGAGAGGACTCTTTAAAGTAGAGGACCTACATACTGATATACAGGATGAGGACTCTTTATGAGAAACAATACATACTGATATACAGGAGAGGACTCTTTAAAGTAGAGACAATACATACTGATATTAGGAGAGGACTCTTTAATGTAGAGACAATACATACTGATATACAGGAGACTCTTTAAAGTAGAGACACTACACACTGATATACAGGAGAGGACTCTTTAAAGTAGAGACACTACATACTGATATACAGGAGAGGACTCTTTAATGTAGACAATACATAACTGATATACAGGAGAGGACTCTTTAAAGTAGAGACAATAACATACTGATATTCAGGAGAGGACTCTTTAATGTAGAGACAATACATACTGATATACAGTAGAGGACTCTTTAAAGTAGAGACACTGCATACTGATATACAGGAGAGGACTCTTTAAAGTAGAGACACTGCACACTGATATACAGGAGAGGACTCTTTAAAGTAGAGACAATACATACTGATATACAGGAGAGGAATCTTTAATAGAGACACTACATCCTGATATACAGGAGAGCACTCTTTAAAGTAGAGACACTACACACTGATATACAGGAGAGGACTCTTTAAAGTAGAGACACTACATACTGATATTCAGGAGAGAGACTATTTAAAGTAAAGACACTACATACAGATATACAGGAGAGGACTCTTTAAAGTAGAGACACTGCACACTGATATACAGGAGAGGACTCTTTAAAGTAGAGACAATACATACTGATATACAGGAGAGGACTCTTTAAAGTAGAGACAATACACACTGATCTACAGGAGAGGACTCTTTAAAGTAGAGACACTACACTACCTATATACAGGAGAGGGACTCTTTAAAGTAGAGACAACTACATACTGACATACAGGAGAGGACTCTTTAAAGTAGAGACACTACACACTGATATACAGGAGAGCACTCTTTAAAGTAGAGACACTACACACTGATATACAGGAGAGCACTCTTTAAAGTAGAGACACTACACTACTGATAAACAGGAGAGCACTCTTTAAAGTAGAGACACTACATACTGATATACAGGAAGGACTCTTTAATGTAGAAACAATACATACTGATTACAGAGGACTCTTTAAAGTAGAGACAATACAGTCCTCTCTTAATCAAGAGAGCAGCTGCCTCTACCCGGATACTGATGACCATCATTTAATCTCTGCTCTCTGATTGGCTGCTGACACTCTAAGAGCCGGCTGCTGCTAACTTTCTGTCAGTCGCTTCAGACAACTTTAGAGAGACAGACAGCTACAGAGAGGACAGCTACAGAGAGACAGAGAAACAGACAGCTCCAGAGAGACAGAGAGACAGACAGCTACAGAGAGACAGCTACAGAGAGACAGACAGCTACAGAGAGAGAGAGACAGCTACAGAGAGACAGCTACAGAGAGACAGCTACAGAGAGACAGACAGCTACAGAGAGACAGAGAGACAGACAGCTACAGAGAGACAGCTACAGAGAGACAGACAGCTACAGAGAGACAGAGAAACAGATAGCTCCAGAGAGACAGACTACAGAGAGACAGACAGCTACAGAGAGACAGCTACAGAGAGACAGAGAGAAACAGACAGCTCCAGAGACAGAGAGACAGACAGCTCCAGCGAGACAGACAGCTACAGAGAGACAGACAGCTACAGAGAGACAGTCAGCTACAGAGAGACAGAGAGACAGACAGCTCCAGCGAGACAGACAGCTACAGAGAGACAGACAGCTACAGAGAGACAGTCAGCTACAGAGAGACAGACAGCTACAGAGAGACAGACAGGTCTACAGACAGACAGACAGCTACAGAGAGACAGACAGCTACAGAGAGACAGACAGCTACAGAAAGACAGACAGACAGCTACAGAGAGAGACAGACAGCTACAGAGACAGACAGACAGCTACAGAGACAGACAGAGAGACAGACAGACAGCTACAGAGAGACAGACAGCTACAGACAGGACAGACAGCTACAGACAGACAGACAGCTACAGAGACAGACAGACAGCTACAGAGACAGACGAGAGAAAGACAGACAGACAGGTCTACAGACAGATGATGATGATGATGAAGATGATGCTCCTCTTCCTCTGCGGGGTCCTCTGTGTTTCAGCTGACGGTCAGTTCTGTTCATCTCTGATCAAAACAAACTGTTTATTTATTATAAACAATCATTGTTTACCAACAGCCAGTGTTTACCAACAGTCAGTGTTTACCAACAGTCAGTGTTTACCAACAGTCAGTGTTACCAACAGTCAGTGTTTACCAACAGTCAGTGTTTACCAACAGTCAGTGTTTACCAACAGTCAGTGTACTAGTGTTTACCAACAGTCAGTGTTTACCAACAGTCAGTGTTTACCAACAGCCAGTGTTTACCAACAGCCAGTGTTTACCAACAGTCAGTGTTTACCAACAGTCAGTGTTTACTAACAGTCAGTGTTTACCAACAGCCAGTGTTTACCAACAGTCAGTGTTACCAACAGCCAGTGTTTACTAACAGCCAGTGTTTACCAACAGCCAGTGTTTACCAACAGTCAGTGTTTACCAACAGTCAGTGTTTTAACAAGCCAGTGTTTACCAACAGCCAGTGTTTACCAACAGTCAGTGTTTACCAACAGTCAGTGTTTACCAACAGTCAGTGTTTACCAACAGCCAGTGTTTACCAACAGCCAGTGTTACCAACAGCCAGTGTTTACCAACAGTCAGTGTTTACCAACAGCCAGTGTTTACCAACAGCCAGTGTACCAACAGCCAGTGTTTACAACAGCCAGTGTTTACCAACAGCAGTGTTTACCAACAGCCAGTGTTTACCAACAGCCAGTGTTACTAACAGCCAGTGTTACCAACAGCCAGTGTTTACTAACAGCCAGTGTTTACCAACAGCCAGTGTTTACCAACAGCCAGTGTTTACTAACAGCCAGTGTTTACCAACAGCCAGTGTTTACCAACAGCCAGTGTTTACTAACAGCCAGTGTTTACCAACAGCCAGTGTTTACCAACAGTCAGTGTTACCAACAGCCAGTGTTTACCAACAGCCAGTGTTTACTAACAGTCAGTGTTTACCAACAGCCAGTTTTTACCAACAACAGTTACATGTTGTGTTTCTCTTCAGTTTCACATGATGACCTTCAGTTCCCGGCTGTTCAGTCTCTGATGAGGAGTACATGTTGCTCTGGATGCAGAGGAGACGTGGCACGCTGACTTCAAAGCAGGGAAAGGAGTGGACGCTCAGCCCAGCTTTATTCCAGAGCATATTGATGGACTTATGAAGGCGCTCAGGGTGGACTACAGGTCTGCAGAGCCAACCTGGGAGTACCGTAAGCCTACAAGAACGTCTCCCTGGAGAAAGGTAAACGTCTTCTGTCTCTTTCTCTTTCAGATATTTAAACACATTGGACTGGACGTGTCTTTGTGATCAATATTTAATACATTCACAATGCAACCCAAGTTTATAACAGCATTCCTATTCAATCTATTTTATTACAAGTATTCACTAAACAAGTTAGACTTATTCATTTAATCAATGAGCCCACATCGGACTTTAGATTCATCCACTTTATTTATATTTACTGTCATCGCACAGCAGTGAGACAAAATAAGCAGTAAAGTGCAGAGTAGGGCTGCCCCTGACACTTGTTATAATAATAATAATAATAATAATAATACATGACACTTGTATAACGCTTTTCTAGAAAATTGAAGACGCTTTGACAGAGAAAAAAAACAACAAAAAAAACAAAGAAAATACAAAAACAGATAAACAAAAGCAGAAGAGAGGGGGGTCAGTGGTTGAATGCAGTGTTGAACAGCTGGGGTTTGAGTGATGTTTTGAATGCGGTGAGGGAGGAAGAGTCTCTGATGGGTTGGGGTAGTGAGTTCCAGAGGGTGGGTGCAGCAACGGAGAAGGCTCTGTCGCCCCAGGACCTGAGGTTGGTCCTGATGGGGGGGACAGAAGGTTGGTCCTGATGGGGGGGACAGGAGGTTGGTCCTGATGGGGGGGACAGGAGGTTGGTCCTGATGGGGGGGACAGGAAGGTTGGTCCTGATGGGGGGGGGACAGAAGGTTGGTCCTGATGGGGGGGACAGGAGGTTGGTCCTGATGGGGGGGACAGGAAGGTTGGTCCTGATGGGGGGGGACAGAAGGTTGGTCCTGATGGGGGGGACAGGAGGTTGGTCCTGATGGGGGGGACAGGAGGTTGGTCCTGATGGGGGGGGCAGGAGGTTGGTCGTGATGGGGGGACAGGAGTTGGTCCTGATTGGGGGGACAGGAGGTTGGTCCTGATGGGGGGGACAGGAGGTTGGTCCTGATGGGGGGGGACAGGAGGTTGGTCCTGATGGGGGGGACAGGAGCTCGATGAGGACGGGGTGAGTAGACGGCGGCGGAGTTCTTGATGAATTGAAGTTTGTTGATGATTTCTGAAGGTGAGCCATAGAGGAGGCAGTAGTCCAGACGGGAGGTGATGGAGGCGTGGGAGGAGGGTTTCTGCAGCAGGGGGAGAGGGATGGACGTAGACGGGCGATGTTTCTGAGGTGGAAGAAGGCTGTCTTGGTGATCTGTTTGATGTATTGGTTGAAGGAGAGGTTTGGTCGAATATGATGCCTAGGTTCCGGATGTGAGGGGAGGTGAGAACTGGGAAACCGTCTATGTTGAGGGTGAAGTTTTGGATCGATGTGTTGAGCTTTTTAGGTCCAATGATGATTATTTCAGATTTATCGCAGTGGAGATGGACTTGGTGGAGAGGAGCAGCTGGATGTCGTCGGCAAACCAGTGGAATTGAAATCCATGACGGCGGATTAAGTGACCAAGGGGAAGCAGGTAGAGGATGAAGAGGAGGGGGCTGAGAACTGAGCCTTGGGGGACACCTTGGGGGATTTACAGTTATTGATGCAGATGAACTGGTGTCTGTCAGAGAGGTATGATGTGAACCAAGAAAGGGCAGTGATGTTGAAGGTGGTTTCAAGACGGGTGAGGAGGGTGGAGTGATTGATGGAGGGATTGATGTATGAATAAAATCTCAGACGACCAGTGAAAACCAGAGATCAGAACACCTCCTGTGCTGCTGACTCTGCATTCTGCTAAAGCTTCAGGTTCTCCTGAAACCAACAAGACGAATATCTGAGTGTCTCTCTGACATCACTCTGTGGGAGCTCTAACAGGAAGTGTCTCTGCACAGATCCTCCTTCCACCCCGCTGCTCTACACCAAACAGGAAGTGGAGATGGGAGAGGAGAACGTCCTCGTCTGTCATGTGACCGGTTTCTATCCGGCTCCTGTGAGCTTCTTCTGGACAAAGAACGGAGAGAACGTGACTGAAGGAACCAGCTTCCCCATTCCCTTCCTCTCCAAAGAGGGTTCCTTCAGCCAGTTCTCCAGACTGGAGTTCACCCCCCAGCTGGGAGACATCTACAGCTGTGGGGTCCAACATCTGGCTCTGGACCAGCCGCTGAACATTCTGGGGTGAGAGCTTCATGTGAACTCGAAATACAAACTAAACTGACCTGAGGCCAGATGCTCCTGTCTCCAGGTGTTCCTGTCTCCTTCCTGTCTCCAGTGTTCCTGTCTCCATGCTGTTCCTGTCTCCAGGTGTTCCTGTCTCCAGATGTTCCTGTCTCCAGGTGTTCCTGTCTCCAGGTGTTCCTGTCTCCAGATGTTCCTGTTCCAGGTGTTCCTGTCTCCAGATGTTCCTGTCTCTAGGTGTTCCTGTCTCCAGGTGTCTCCAGGTGTTCCTGTCTCCAGGTTTTCCTGTCTCCAGATGTCCTTTCTCCAGATGTTCCTGTCCAGGTGTTCCTGTCTCCTTCCTGTCTCCAGGTGTTCCTGTCTCCAGGTTTTCCTGTCTCCAGATGTTCCTTTCTCCAGATGTTCCTGTCTCCAGGTGTTCCTGTCTCAAGATGTCACCAGGTGTCTCCAGATGTCCCAGGTGTGGACCTGATGTCTCTGTGTTGTCTCCCGATGTTGACCTGATGCTGTCTGTCTCCAGATTTTGACCTGATGTTGTCTGTCTCCAGATGTTAACCTGATGTTGTGTGTCTCCAGATTTTGACCTGATGTCTCAGTTCTGTCTCCAGATGTTGACCTGATGTGTCTGTCTCAGATGTTGACCTGATGTCTGTCTGTCTCCAGATGTTGACCTGATGTCTGTCTGTATCCAGATGTTGACCTGATGTTGTCTGTCTCCAGATGTTGTCCTGATGTTGTCTGTCTCCAGATGTTGTCCTGATGTTGTGTGTCTCCAGATGTTGACCTGATGTCTCTTTCTGTCTCCAGAGGAGCAGGAGTCTCTGTTGTCTGTCTCCAGATGTTGACCTGATGTCTCTGTTCTGTCTCCAGATGTTGACCTGATGTTGTCTGTCTCCAGATGTTGACCTGATGTCTCTGTGTTCTGTCTCCAGATTTTGACCTGATGTGTCTGTCTCCAGATGTTGACCTGATGTTGTCTGTGTCCAGATGTTCCTGTCTCCAGATGTACACCTGATGTTGTCTGTCTCCACATGTTGACCTGATGTTGTCTGTCTCCAGATGTTGACCTGATGTTGTCTGTCTCCAGATGTTGACCTGATGTTGTCTGTCTCCAGATGTTGACCTGATGTTGTCTGTCTCCAGATGATGACCTGATGTTGTCTGTCTCCAGATATTGACCTGATGTTGTCTGTCTCCAGATGTGACCTGATGTGTCTGTTCTGTCTCCAGATGTTGACCTGATGTCTCTGTGTTCTGTCTCCAGATGTTGACCTGATGTTGTCTGTCTCCAGATGTTGACCTGATGTTGTGTGTCTCCAGATGTTGACCTGATGTTGTCTGTCTCCAGATGTTGACCTGATGTGTCTGTTCTGTCTCCAGATGTTGACCTGATGTCTCTGTTCTGTCTCCAGATGTTGACCTGATGTTGTCTGTCTCCAGATGTTGACCTGACGTTGTCTGTGTCCAGATGTTCCTGTCTCCAGATGTAGACTGATGTTGTCTGTCTCCAGATGTTGACCTGATGTTGTCTGTCTCCAGATGTTGACCTGATGTTGTCTGTCTCAGATGTTGACCTGATGTCTCTGTTCTGTCCCCAGAGGAGCAGGGGTCTCAGCCCGGCGTGGGACCAGCAGTCTTCTGTGCTCTGGGTCTGACGGTGGGTCTCCTGGGAGTGGCTGCTGGGACCTTCTTCCTGATCAAAGGGAACGAGTGCAGCTGAGTTCAGGATCACTTCATCACATGATCACATGATCACATAATCACATGATCACTTCATCACATCATCACATCATCACTTCATCACATGATCACATGATCACATGATCACTTCATCACATCATCACATGATCACATGATCACTTCATCACATCATCACATCACTTCATCACATGATCACATCATCACATGATCACTTCATCACATCATCACATCATCACATGATCACTTCATCACTTCATCACTTCATCACATGATCACATCATCACATCATCACATCATCACATCATCACATCATCACATCATCACATGATCACATGATCACATGATCCCACAGTGGCTTTAACCACACTTCTGTATTTTAAGTTTTTTTCTAAAGTAAATGTAATCAGTTTTGACCAATACGAATAAGAATACTTCTCATCACTCGTCTCTTGTTTTCTACAGGATACGATATGTCTAGAGTGGAAGTTACATTTTTATATTAGACCCCTTTTCTACCTTCTCCTAATAAATGTCAAATGGGGCTCAGAGTGACTTCAGTGGCACACGTTGCAGTCTGAATGATAACCATGTGTCGGGCCTGAAGGCATGGTGACGCAGGCAGCGGGATAAAGACAGGCTCTGCTGGGTCTAGCTCTGATAATAATGCTGTGATCCTTTTGTTTACACCTCTAATGAAACCTGTCTGAAACTCTTTCCTGATGTTCCCTGAACTCTCTGAATGACCTTGTGATGAAACCTGTTTTAAATAAGATTGAGCTTCTCTTAGTTGTGTCTTTATCATCATTTTCACATGTAGACCACCTCCAGTGTCCTCATTAGTTAACACACAGGTAGAGGAAGGGGATTGGGCCAAGTGGGGGATCTATGACCCTCTAACTAAGTGCTAAACAGCTGGCTCTCAGCCCAGGCTTCATATACTCTCTCTATGTGTTCTAGTAATGAATCCTATCTGTTTGATTCCACTTTCCTGCATTCTTTTTCTTGTAGCCAGTACCACGAATAAAACTCTCTGTAAAAAACCTCCCACGGTCTAAAGAGGTTTCAGACTGTGACAGTTCAGGTAGCAATGTGTTTCAGTCTTTAGTCTGAGTATGTGTTTCAGTCTTTAGTCTGAGTATGTGTTTCAGTCTTTAGTCTGAGTCTGTGTTTCAGTCTTTAGTCTGAGTCTGTGTTTCAGTCTTTAGTCTGAGTCTGTTTCAGTCTTTAGTCTGAGTCTGTGTTTCAGTCTTACTCTGTTTCAGTCTTTACTCTGTTTTCTCTGTTTCAGTCTTTACTCTGTGTTTCAGTCTTTTCTCTGTGTTTCAGTGTGTTTCAGTCTTTACTCTGTGTTTCAGTCTCTTCTCTGTGTTCAGTCTTTACTCTCTGTTTCAGTCTTTACTCTGTGTTTCAGTCTTTACTCTGTGTTTCAGTCTTTAGTTGACTCTGTGTTTCAGTTTAGTCTGAGTCTGTGTTTCAGTCTTTAGTCTGAGTCTGTGTTTCAGTCTTTCTCAGTGTTTCAGTCTTTACTCTCTGTTTCAGTCTTTACTCTGTGTTTCAGTCTTTCTCTGTGTTTCAGTCTTTTCTCTGTGTTTCAGTCTTTACTCTGTGTTTCAGTCTTTTCTCTGTGTTTTCTGTTTCAGTTTTACTCTGTGTTTCAGTCTTTTCTCGTGTTTCAGTCTTTTCTCTGTGTTTCAGTTTCTCTCTGTGTTTCAGTCTTTACTCTGTGTTTCAGTCTTTTCTCTGTGTTTCAGTCTTCTCTCTGTGTTTCAGTCTTTACTCTGTGTTTCAGTTTTCTCTGTGTTTCAGTCTTCTCTCTGTGTTTCAGTCTTCTCTCTGTGTTTCAGTCTTTTCTCTGTGTTTCAGTCTTCTCTCTGTGTTTCAGTCTTTACTCTGTGTTGCAGTCTTTTCTCTGTGTTTCAGTCTTCTCTCGGTGTTTCAGTCTTTTCTCTGTGTTCAGTGTTTTCTCTTAGTTTCAGTCTTTCTCTGTGTTTCAGTCTTTACTCTGTTTCAGTCTTCTCTCTGTGTTTCAGTTTTCATTCTGGTTTCAGTCTTTTCTCTGTGTTTCAGTTTTCTCTGTGTTTCAGTTTTCTCTGTGTTTCAGTCTTTTCTCTGTGTTTCAGTCTTCTCTCTGTGTTTCAGTCTTTTCTCTTTTTCAGTCTTTCTCTGTGTTTCAGTCTTTTCTCTGTTTCAGTCTTCTCTCTGTGTTTCAGTCTTTTCTCTTGTTTCAGTCTTTTCTGTGTTTCAGTCTTCTCTCTGGTTTCAGTCTTCTCTCTGTGTTTCAGTCTTCTCTCTGTGTTTCAGTTCTCTCAGTGTTTCAGTCTCTCTGTGTTTCAGTCTTTTCTCTGTGTTTCAGTCTTTTCTCTTTGTTTCAGTCTTTACTCTGTTTCAGTTTCTCTCTGTGTTTCAGTTTCATTCTGTGTTTCAGTCTTTTCTCTGTGTTTCAGTCTTTCTCTGTGTTTCAGTCTTTTCTCTGTGTTTCAGTCTTCTCTCTGTGTTTCAGTCTTTCTCTGTGTTTCAGTCTTTCTCTTTGTTTCAGTTTCTCTGTGTTTCAGTCTTTACTCTGTGTTTCAGTCTTCTCTCTGTGTTTCAGTCTTCACTCTTTGTTTCAGTCTTACTCTGTGTTTCAGTCTTCTCTCTGTGTTTCAGTCTTTCTCTGTGTTTCAGTCTTTACTCTGTGTTTCAGTCTTTTCTCTGTGTTTCAGTCTTTACTCTGTGTTTCAGTTTCTCTCTGTGTTTCAGTCTTCTCTCTGTGTTTCAGTCTTTACTCTGTGTTTCAGTTTTCATTCTGTGTTTCAGTCTTTTCTCTGTGTTTCAGTCTTTCTCTGTGTTTCAGTCTTCTCTCTGTGTTCAGTCTTCTCTCTGTGTTTCAGTCTTTTCTCTGTGTTTCAGTCTTTTCTCTGTGTTTCAGTCTTTACTCTGTGTTTCAGTCTTCTCTCTGTGTTTCAGTTTTCATTCTGTGTTTCAGTCTTTTCTCTGTGTTTCAGTCTTTCTCTGTGTTTCAGTTTTTCTCTGTGTTTCAGTCTTCTCTCTGTGTTTCAGTCTTTTCTCTTTGTTTCAGTCTTTTCTCGTGTTTCAGTCTTTTCTCTTTGTTTCAGTCTTTTCTCTGTGTTTCAGTCTTCTCTTGTTTCAGTCTTCTCTCTGGTTTCAGTCTTTACTCTGTGTTTCAGTCTTCTCTCTGTGTTTCAGTCTTTACTCTGTGTTTCAGTCTTCTCTCTGTGTTTCAGTCTTTCTCTGTGTTTCAGTCTTCACTCTGTGTTTCAGTCTTTACTCTGTGTTTCAGTCTTCTCTCTGTGTTTCAGTCTTCTCTCAGTGTTTCAGTCTTTACTCTGTGTTTCAGTGTTACTCTGTTTCAGTCTTTACTCTGTGTTTCAGTCTTTACTCAGTGTTTCAGTCTTCTCTGTGTTTCAGTCTTTACTCTGTGTTTCAGTCTTCTCTCTGTGTTTCAGTCTTTTCTCTGTGTTTCAGTCTTCACTCTGTTCAGTTTCTCTCTGTGTTTCAGTTTCTCTCTGTGTTTCAGTCTTACTCTGTGTTTCAGTCTTTACTCTGTGTTTCAGTCTTCACTCTGTTTCAGTCTTCTCTCTGTGTTTCAGTCTTCTCTCTGTGTTCAGTCTTTACTCTGTGTTTCAGTCTTTACTCTGTGTTTCAGTCTTCTCTCTGTGTTTCAGTCTTCTCTCTGTGTTTCAGTCTTCTCTCTGTGTTTCAGTCTTCACTCTGTGTTTCAGTCTTTACTCTGTGTTTCAGTCTTCTCTGTGTTTCAGTCTTTACTCTGTGTTTCAGTCTTCTCTCTGTGTTCAGTCTTTACTCTGTGTTTCAGTCTTTACTCTGTTTCAGCTTCTCTCTGTGTTTCAGTCTTTCTCTGTGTTTCAGTCTTCTCTCTGTGTTTCAGTCTTCTCTCTGTGTTTCAGTCTTCTCTCTGTGTTTCAGTCTTTTCTGTGTTTCAGTCCTCTCTCTGTGTTCAGTCTTTACTCTGTTTCAGTCTTTACTCTGTGTTTCAGTCTTTTCTCTTGTTTCAGTCTTTACTCTGTGTTTCAGTCTTCTCTCTGTGTTTCAGTCTTCTCTCGTGTTCAGTTTCTCTCAGTGTTTCAGTTTTTCTCTGTGTTCAGTCTTCTCTCTGTGTTTCAGTCTTTTCTCTGTGTTTCAGTCTTTCTCTGTGTTTCAGTCTTTTCTCTGTGTTTCAGTCTTCTCTCGTGTTTCAGTCTTCTCTCGTGTTTCAGTCTTCTCTCTGTGTTTCAGTCTTCTTCAGTGTTTCAGTCTTTTCTTGTGTTTCAGTCTTCTCTCTGTGTTTCAGTCTTTCTCTGTTTCAGTCTTTCTCTGTGTGTCAGTCTTCTCTCTGTGTTTCAGTCTTCTCTCTGTGTTTCAGTCTTCTCTCTGTGTTTCAGTCTTTCTCTGTGTTTCAGTCTTTCTCTGTGTTTCAGTCTTCTCTCGTGTTTCAGTCTTTCTCTTTGTTTCAGTCTTTTCTCTGTGTTTCAGTCTTTTCTCTTGTTTCAGTCTTTTCTCTGTGTTCAGTCTTTTCTCTGTGTTTCAGTCTTCTCTCTGTGTTTCAGTCTTCTCTCTGTGTTCAGTCTTCTCTCAGTGTTTCAGTCTTCTCTCTGTGTTTCAGTCTTTTCTCTGTGTTTCAGTCTTTTCTCTTGTTTCAGTCTTTTCTCTGTGTTTCAGTCTTTTCTCTGTGTTTCAGTCTTTACTCTGTGTTTCAGTCTTCTCTCTGTGTTTCAGTTTCTCTCTGTGTTTCAGTCTTTACTCTGTGTTTCAGTCTTCTCTCTGTGTTTCAGTCTTTTCTCTGTGTTTCAGTCTTCACTCTGTGTTTCAGTCTTTACTCTGTGTTTCAGTTTCTCTGGTCAGTCTTCTATCAGTGTTTCAGTCTTTACTCTGTGTTTCAGTCTTTACTCTGTGTTTCAGTCTTCTCTCTGTGTTTCAGTCTTCTCTCTGTGTTTCAGTCTTTCTCTGTGTTTCAGTCTTTACTCTGTGTTTCAGTCTTTACTCTGTGTTTCAGTCTTTACTCAGTGTTTCAGTCTTCTCTCTGTGTTTCAGTCTTCTCTCTGTGTTTCAGTCTTCTACTCAGTGTTTCAGTTCTCTCAGTGTTTCAGTCTTCTCTCAGTGTTTCAGTTTACTCTGTGTTTCAGTCTCTCTCTGTGTTTCAGTTTCTCTCTGTGTTTCAGTCTTTACTCTGTGTTTCAGTCTTTACTCTGTGTTTCAGTCTTCTTCAGTGTTTCAGTCTTTCTCTGTGTTTCAGTCTTCTCTCTGTGTTTCAGTCTTCTCTCTGTGTTTCAGTCTTTACTCTGTGTTTCAGTCTTCTCTCTGTGTTTCAGTCTTCACTCTGTGTTTCAGTCTTTTCTCTGTTTCAGTCTTCTCTCTGTTTCAGTCTTTACTCTGGTTTCAGTCTTCTCTCTGTGTTCAGTTTCTCTCTGTGTTTCAGTCTTCTCTCTGTGTTTCAGTCTTTACTCTGTGTTTCAGTCTTTTCTCTGTGTTTCAGTTTACTCTGTGTTTCAGTCTTCTCTCTGTGTTTCAGTCTTCTCTCTGTGTTTCAGTCTTCTCTCAGTGTTTCAGTCTTTTCTCTGGTTTCAGTCTTCTCTCTGTGTTCAGTCTTTTCTCTGTTTCAGTTCTCTCTGTGTTTCAGTCTTTTCTCTGTGTTTCAGTCTTCTCTCTGTGTTTCAGTCTTCTCTCTGTGTTTCAGTCTTTTCTCTGTGTTTCAGTCTTTACTCTGTGTTTCAGTCTTCTCTCTGTGTTTCAGTCTTCTCTCTGTGTTTCAGTCTTCTTCAGTGTTTCAGTCTTTCTCTGTGTTTCAGTCTTCTCTCTGTGTTTCAGTCTTTTCTCTGTGTTTCAGTCTTTCTCTGTGTTTCAGTCTTTTCTCTGTGTTTCAGTCTTCTCTCTGTGTTTCAGTCTTCTCTCTGTGTTTCAGTCTTCTCTCTGTGTTTCAGTCTTCTCTCAGTGTTTCAGTCTTTTCTCTGTGTTCAGTCTTCTCTCTGTGTTTCAGTCTTTTCTCTGTGTTTCAGTCTTCTCTCGTGTGTCAGTCTTCTCTCTGTGTTTCAGTCTTCTCTCTGTGTTTCAGTCTTCTCTCTGTGTTTCAGTCTTTTCTCTGTGTTTCAGTCTTCTCTCTGTGTTTCAGTCTTTTCTCTTTGTTCAGTCTTTTCTCTGTTTCAGTCTTTTCTCTTTGTTTCAGTCTTTTCTCGTGTTTCAGTCTTTCTCTGTGTTTCAGTCTTTTCTCTGTGTTTCAGTCTTCTCTCTGTGTTTCAGTCTTTACTCTGTGTTTCAGTCTTCTCTGGTTTCAGTCTTCTCTCTGTGTTCAGTCTTCTCTCGTGTTTCAGTCTTCTCTCAGTGTTTCAGTCTTTACTCTGTGTTTCAGTCTTCTCTCTGTGTTTCAGTCTCTCTGTGTTTCAGTCTTTACTCTCTGTGTTTCAGTCTTTACTCTGTGTTTCAGTCTCTCAGTGTTTCAGTCTTCTCTCTGTGTTTCAGTCTTTCTCTGTGTTTCAGTCTCTCTCTGTGTTTCAGTCTTTACTCTGTGTTTCAGTTTCTCTGTGTTTCAGTCTTTACTCAGTGTTTCAGTCTTTCTCGTGTTTCAGTCTTCACTCTGTGTTTCAGTCTTTTCTCTGTGTTTCAGTCTTCTCTCTGTGTTTCAGTCTTTACTCTGTGTTTCAGTCTTCTCTCTGTGTTTCAGTCTTCTCTGTGTTTCAGTCTTCACTCTGTGTTCAGTCTTTACTCAGTGTCAGTCTTCTCTCTGGTTTCAGTCTTCTCTCTGTGTTTCAGTCTTTACTCTGTGTTCAGTTCTTCTCTGTGTTTCAGTCTTTACTCTGTGTTTCAGTCTTCTCTCTGTGTTTCAGTCTTTACTCTGTGTTTCAGTCTTCTCTCTGTTTCAGTTTTCTCTGTGTTTCAGTCTTCACTCTGTGTTTCAGTCTTTACTCTGTGTTTCAGTCTTCTCTGTGTTTCAGTCTTCTCTCAGTGTTTCAGTCTTTACTCTGTGTTCAGTGTTACTCTGTTTCAGTCTTTACTCTGTGTTTCAGTCTTTACTCAGTGTTTCAGTCTTTCTCTGTGTTTCAGTCTTTACTCTGTGTTTCAGTCTTCTCTATGTGTTTCAGTCTTTTCTCTGTGTTTCAGTCTTCACTCTGTTTCAGTCTTCTCTCTGTGTTTCAGTCTCTCTCTGTGTTTCAGTCTTTACTCTGTGTTTCAGTCTTTACTCTGTGTTTCAGTCTTCACTCTGTTTCAGTCTTCTCTCTGTGTTTCAGTCTTCTCTCTGTTTCAGTCTTTACTCTGTTTCAGTCTTTACTCTGTGTTCAGTCTTCTCTCTGTGTTTCAGTCTTCTTCTGTGTTTCAGTCTTCTCTGTGTTTCAGTTTCTCTCTGTGTTTCAGTCTTCACTCTGTGTTTCAGTCTTTACTCTGTGTTCAGTTTCTCTGTGTTTCAGTCTTTACTCTGTGTTTCAGTCTTCTCTCTGTGTTTCAGTCTTCACTCTGTGTTTCAGTCTTTACTCTGGTTTCAGTCTTCTCTCTGTGTTTCAGTCTTCTATCAGTGTTTCAGTCTTTACTCTCTGTTTCAGTCTTTACTCTGTGTTTCAGTCTTCTCTCTGTGTTTCAGTCTTCTCTCGTGTTTCAGTCTTCTCTCTGTGTTTCAGTTTACTCTGTGTTTCAGTCTTTACTCTGTGTTTCAGTCTTTACTCAGTGTTTCAGTTTCTCTCTGTGTTTCAGTTTCTCTGTGTTCAGTCTTCTCTTGTTTCAGTTTCTCTCAGTGTTTCAGTCTTTCTCAGTGTTTCAGTCTTTCTTTCGTGTTTCAGTC
>JAAKFY010000002.1:39977116-40006940 GCA_011823955.1 Dissostichus mawsoni
ACTGAAACACAGAGAAAGACTGAAACACAGAGAAAAGACTGAACTAAGAGAAAACACTGAAACACAGAGAAAAGACTGAAACACCGAGAGAAGACTGAAACACAGAGAAAAGACTGCAACACAGAGTAAAGACTGAAACACAGAGAGAAGACTGAAACACAGAGAAAAGACTGAAACACAGAGAAAAGACTGAAACACAGAGAGAAGACTGAAACACAGAGAAAAGACTGAACACAGAGTAAAGACTGAAACACAGAGAGAAGACTGAAACACAGAGAAAAGACTGAAACACAGAGTAAAGACTGAAACACAGAGAGAAGACTGAAACACAGAGAAAAGACTGAAACACAGAGAAAAGACTGAAACACAGAGTAAAGACTGAACAGAAAACACAGAGAAAGACTGAAACACAGAGTAAAACTGAAACACAGAGAAAAGACTGAAACACAGAGAAAAGACTGAAACACAGAGTAAAGACTGAAACAGAGAGTAAAGACTGAAACACAGAAAAGACTGAAACACAGACTCAGACAAAGACTGAAACACACTCAGACTAAAGACTGAAACACAGAGTCAGACTAAAGACTGAAACACAGAGTAAAGACTGAAACACAGAGTAAAGACTGAAACAGAGAGTAAAGACTGAAACACAGAGAGAAGACTGAAACACAGAGTAAAGACTGAAACACACTGAAACACAGAGAAAAGACTGAAACACAGAGTAAAGACTGAAACAGAGAAAAACAGAGTAAAGACTGAAACAGAGAGTAAACTGAAACACAGACTCAACTAAAGACTGAAACACAGACTCAGACTAAAGACTGAAACACAGACTCAGACTAAAGACTGAAACACAGACTCAGACTAAAGACTGAAACACATACTCAGACTAAAGACTGAAACACATACTCAGACTAAAGACTGAAACACATTGCTACCTGAACTGTCACAGTCTGAAACCTCTTTAGACCGTGGGGAGGTTTTTACAGAGAGTTTTATTCGTGGTACTGGCTACAAGAAAAGAATGCAGGAAAGTGGGAATCAAACAGATAGGATTCATTACTAGAACACATAGAGAGAGTATATGAAGCCTGGGCTGAGAGCCAGCTGTTTAGCACTTAGTTAGAGGGTCATAGATCCCCCACTTGGCCCAATCCCCTTCCTCTACCTGTGTGTTAACTAATGAGGACACTGGAGGTGGTCTACATGTGAAAATGATGATAAAGACACAACTAAGAGAAGCTCAATCTTTATTTAAAACAGGTTTCATCACAAGGTCATTCAGAGAGTTCAGGGAACATCAGGAAAGAGTTTCAGACAGGTTTCATTAGAGGTGTAAACAAAAGGATCACAGCATTATTATCAGAGCTAGACCCAGCAGAGCCTGTCTTTATCCCGCTGCCCGCGTCACCATGCCTTCAGGCCCGACACATGGTTATCATTCAGACTGCAACGTGTGCCACTGAAGTCACTCTGAGCCCCATTTGACATTTATTAGGAGAAGGTAGAAAAGGGGTCTAATATAAGAAATGTAACTTCCACATCTGTTAGACATATCGTATCCTGTAGAAAAAAGAGACGTGATGAGAAGTATTCTTATTCGTATTGGTCAAAACTGATTACATTTACTTTAGAAAAAAACTTAAAATACAGAAGTGTGGTTAAAGCCACTGTGGGATCATGTGATCATGTGATCATGTGATGATGTGATGATGTGATGATGTGATGATGTGATGATGTGATGATGTGATCATGTGATGAAGTGATGAAGTGATGAAGTGATCATGTGATGATGTGATGATGTGATGAAGTGATCATGTGATGATGTGATCATGTGATGAAGTGATGATGTGATGATGTGATGAAGTGATCATGTGATCATGTGATGATGTGATGAAGTGATCATGTGATCATGTGATCATGTGATGAAGTGATGATGTGATGATGTGATGAAGTGATCATGTGATTATGTGATCATGTGATCATGTGATGAAGTGATCCTGAACTCAGCTGCACTCGTTCCCTTTGATCAGGAAGAAGGTCCCAGCAGCCACTCCCAGGAGACCCACCGTCAGACCCAGAGCACAGAAGACTGCTGGTCCCACGCCGGGCTGAGACCCCTGCTCCTCTGGGGACAGAACAGAGACATCAGGTCAACATCTGGAGACAGACAACATCAGGTCAACATCTGGAGACAGACAACATCAGGTCAACATCTGGAGACAGACAACATCAGGTCTACATCTGGAGACAGGAACATCTGGACACAGACAACGTCAGGTCAACATCTGGAGACAGACAACATCAGGTCAACATCTGGAGACAGAACAGAGACATCAGGTCAACATCTGGAGACAGAACAGACACATCAGGTCAACATCTGGAGACAGACAACATCAGGTCAACATCTGGAGACACACAACATCAGGTCAACATCTGGAGACAGACAACATCAGGTCAACATCTGGAGACAGAACACAGAGACATCAGGTCAACATCTGGAGACAGAACAGACACATCAGGTCACATCTGGAGACAGACAACATCAGGTCAATATCTGGAGACAGACAACATCAGGTCATCATCTGGAGACAGACAACATCAGGTCAACATCTGGAGACAGACAACATCAGGTCAACATCTGGAGACAGACAACATCAGGTCAACATCTGGAGACAGACAACATCAGGTCAACATGTGGAGACAGACAACATCAGGTGTACATCTGGAGACAGGAACATCTGGACACAGACAACATCAGGTCAACATCTGGACAGACATCAGGTCAAAATCTGGAGACAGAACACAGAGACATCAGGTCAACATCTGGAGACAGACAACATCAGGTCAACATCTGGAGACAGAACAGAGACATCAGGTCAACATCTGGAGACAGACAACAGAGACTCCTGCTCCTCTGGAGACAGAAAAGACATCAGGTCAACATCTGGAGACACACAACATCAGGACAACATCTGGAGACAGACAACATCAGGACAACATCTGGAGACAGACAACATCAGGTCAACATCTGGATACAGACAGACATCAGGTCAACATCTGGAGACAGACAGACATCAGTCAACATCTGGAGACAGACAACATCAGGTCAACATCTGGAGACAGAACTGAGACATCAGGTCAAAATCTGGAGACACACAACATCAGGTTAACATCTGGAGACAGACAACATCAGGTCAAAATCTGGAGACAGACAGCATCAGGTCAACATCGGGAGACAACACAGAGACATCAGGTCCACACCTGGAGACATCTGGAGACACCTGGTGACATCTTGAGACAGGAACACCTGGAGACAGGAACATCTGGAGAAAGGAACATCTGGAGACAGGAAAACCTGGAGACAGGAACACCTGGAGACAGGAAGGAGACAGGAACACCTGGAGACAGGAACATCTGGAGAAAGGAACATCTGGAGACAGGAAAACCTGGAGACAGGAACACCTGGAGACACCTGGAGACAGGAACACCTAGAGACAGGAACATCTGGAGACAGGAACACCTGGAGACAGGAACATCTGGAGACAGGAACACCTGGAGACAGGAACACCTGGAGACAGGAACATCTGGAGACAGGAACACCTGGAGACAGGAACATCTGGAGACAGGAACACCTGGAGACAGGAAGGAGACAGGAACACCTGGAGACAGGAGCATCTGGCCTCAGGTCAGTTTAGTTTGTATTTCGAGTTCACATGAAGCTCTCACCCCAGAATGTGGTCAGCGGCTGGTCCAGAGCCAGATGTTGGACCCCACAGCTGTAGATGTCTCCCAGCTGGGGGGTGAACTCCAGTCTGGAGAACTGGCTGAAGGAACCCTCTTTGGAGAGGAAGGGAACGGGGAAGCTGGTTCCTTCAGTCACGTTCTCTCCGTTCTTTGTCCAGAAGAAGCTCACAGGAGCCGGATAGAAACCGGTCACATGACAGACGAGGACGTTCTCCTCTCCCATCTCCACTTCCTGTTTGGTGTAGAGCAGCGGGGTGGAAGGAGGATCTGTGCAGAGACACTTCCTGTTAGAGCTCCCACAGAGTGATGTCAGAGAGACACTCAGATATTCGTCTTGTTGGTTTCAGGAGAACCTGAAGCTTTAGCAGAATGCAGAGTCAGCAGCACAGGAGGTGTTCTGATCTCTGGTTTTCACTGGTCGTCTGAGATTTTATTCATACATCAATCCCTCCATCAATCACTCCACCCTCCTCACCCGTCTTGAAACCACCTTCAACATCACTGCCCTTTCTTGGTTCACATCATACCTCTCTGACAGACACCAGTTCATCTGCATCAATAACTGCAAATCCCCCAAGGTGTCCCCCAAGGCTCAGTTCTCAGCCCCCTCCTCTTCATCCTCTACCTGCTTCCCCTTGGTCACTTAATCCGCCGTCATGGATTTCAATTCCACTGCTTTGCCGACGACATCCAGCTGCTCCTCTCCACCAAGTCCATCTCCACTGCGATAAATCTGAAATAATCATCATTGGACCTAAAAAGCTCAACACATCGATCCAAAACTTCACCCTCAACATAGACGGTTTCCCAGTTCTCACCTCCCCTCACATCCGGAACCTAGGCATCATATTCGACCAAACCCTCTCCTTCAACCAATACATCAAACAGATCACCAAGACAGCCTTCTTCCACCTCAGAAACATCGCCCGTCTACGTCCATCCCTCTCCCCCTGCTGCAGAAACCCTCCTCCCACGCCTCCATCACCTCCCGTCTGGACTACTGCCTCCTCTATGGCTCACCTTCAGAAATCATCAACAAACTTCAATTCATCAAGAACTCCGCGCCCGTCTACTCACCCCGTCCTCGAGCTCCTGTCCCCCCTCAGGACCAACCTCCTGTCCCCCCCATCAGGACCAACCTCCTGTCCCCCCCCATCAGGACCAACCTCCTGTCCCCCCAATCAGGACCAATCTCCTGTCACCCCCAATCACGACCAACCTCCTGCCCCCCCCATCAGGACCAACCTCCTGTCCCCCCCATCAGGACCAACCTCCTGTCCCCCCCATCAGGACCAACCTTCTGTCCCCCCCCATCAGGACCAACCTTGTCCCCCCCCATCAGGACCAACCTCCTGTCCCCCCCATCAGGACCAACCTTCTGTCCCCCCCCCATCAGGACCAACCTCTGTCCCCCCCATCAGGACCAACCTCCTGTCCCCCCCATCAGGACCAACCTCCTGTCCCCCCCATCAGGACCAACCTTCTGTCCCCCCCATCAGGACCAACCTCAGGTCCTGGGGCGACAGAGCCTTCTCCGTTGCTGCACCCACCCTCTGGAACTCACTACCCCAACCCATCAGAGACTCTTCCTCCCTCACCGCATTCAAAACATCACTCAAACCCCAGCTGTTCAACACTGCATTCAACCACTGACCCCCCCTCTCTTCTGCTTTTGTTTATCTGTTTTTGTATTTTCTTTGTTTTTTTGTTGTTTTTTTCTCTGTCAAAGCGTCTTCAATTTTCTAGAAAAGCGTTATACAAGTGTCATGTATTATTATTATTATTATTATTATTATTATAACAAGTGTCAGGGGCAGCCCTACTCTGCACTTTACTGCTTATTTTGTCTCACTGCTGTGCGATGACAGTAAATATAAATAAAGTGGATGAATCTAAAGTCCTGTGGGCTCATTGATTAAATGAATAAGTCTAACTTGTTTAGTGAATACTTGTAATAAGATTGAATAGGAATGCTGTTATAAACTTGGGTTGCATTGTGAATGTATTAAATATTGATCACAAGAACTCCAGTCCAATGTGTTTAAATATCTGAAAGAGAAAGAGACAGAAGACGTTTACCTTTCTCCAGGGAGACGTTCTTGTTGGCTTTACGGGATACTCCCAGGTTGGCTCTGCAGACCTGTAGTCCACCCTGAGCGCCTTCATAAGAGCCATCAATATGCTCTGGAATAAAGCTGGGCTGAGCGTCCACTCCTTTCCCTGCTTTGAAGTCAGCGTGCCACGTCTCCTCTGCATCCAGAGCAAACATGTACTCCTCATCAGAGACTGAACAGCCGGTGAACTGAAGGTCATCATGTGAAACTGAGAGAACACAACATGTAACTGTTGTTGGTAAACACTGGCTGTTGGTAAACACTGACTGTTAGTAAACACTGGCTGTTGGTAAACACTGGCTGTTGGTAACACTGACTGTTGGTAAACACTGGCTGTTGGTAAAACACTGGCTGTTAGTAAACACTGGCTGTTGGTAAACACTGGCTGTTGGTAAACACTGGCTGTTAGTAAACACTGGCTGTTGGTAAACACTGGCTGTTGGTAAACACTGGCTGTTAGTAAACACTGGCTGTTGGTAAACACTGGCTGTTAGTAACACTGGCTGTTGGTAAACACTGGCTGTTGGTAAACACTGGCTGTTGGTAAACACTGGCTGTTAGTAAACACTGGCTGTTGGTAACACTGGCTGTTGGTAAACTGGCTGTTGGTAACACTGACTGTTGGTAAACACTGGCTGTTGGTAACACTGGCTGTTGGTAAACACTGGCTGTTGGTAAACACTGAACTGTTGGTAAACACTGACTGTTGGTAAACACTGACTGTTGGTAACACTGGCTGTTGGTAAACACTGGCTGTTAGTAAACACTGACTGTTGGTAACAACTGACTGTTGGTAAACACTGGCTGTTGGTAAACACTGGCTGTTAGTAAACACTGGCTGTTGGTAACACTGACTGTTGGTAAACACTGGCTGTTGGTAAACACTGACTGTTAGTAAACACTGACTGTTGGTAAACACTGACTGTTGGTAAACACTGGCTGTTGGTAAACACTGGCTGTTGGTAAACACTGACTGTTGGTAAACACTGACTGTTGGTAAACACTAGTAAACCTGACTGTTGGTAAACACTGACTGTTGGTAAACACTGACTGTTGGTAAACACTGACTGTTGGTAAACACTGACTGTTGGTAAACACTGACTGTTGGTAAACACTGACTGTTGGTAAACACTGGCTGTTGGTAAACAATGATTGTTTATAAGTAAATAAACAGTTTGTTTTGATCAGAGATGAACAGAAACTGACCGTCAGCTGAAACACAGAGGACCCCGCAGAGGAAGAGGAGCATCATCTTCATCATCATCATCTGTCTGTAGACCTGTCTGTCTGTCTGTCTCTCTGTCTGTCTCTGTAGCTGTCTGTCTGCTCTGTAGCTGTCTGTCTGTCTGTAGCTGTCTGTCTGTCTGTAGCTGTCTGTCTCTCTGTAGCTGTCTGTCTGTCTCTCTGTCTGTCTCTGTAGCTGTCTGTCTGTCTCTGTAGCTGTCTGTCTCTCTCTGTAGCTGTCTGTCTGTCTTTCTGTAGCTGTCTGTCTCTCTGTAGCTGTCTGTCTCTCTGTAGCTGTCTGTCTGTCTGTAGACCTGTCTGTCTCTCTGTAGCTGTCTGTCTCTCTGTAGCTGACTGTCTCTCTGTAGCTGTCTGTCTCTCTGTAGCTGTCTGTCTCGCTGGAGCTGTCTGTCTCTCTCTGTCTCTCTGTAGCTGACTGTCTCTCTGTAGCTGTCTGTCTCTCTGTAGCTGTCTGTCTCGCTGGAGCTGTCTGTCTCTCTGTCTCTCTGGAGCTGTCTGTTTCTCTGTCTCTCTGTAGCTGTCTCTCTGTAGCTGTCTGTCTCTCTGTAGCTGTCTGTCTCTCTGGAGCTATCTGTTTCTCTGTCTCTCTGTAGCTGTCTGTCTCTCTGTAGCTGTCTCTCTGTAGCTGTCTGTCTCTCTGTCTCTCTGTAGCTGTCTGTCTCTCTGTAGCTGTCTCTCTGTAGCTGTCTCTCTGTAGCTGTCTCTCTCTCTCTGTAGCTGTCTGTCTCTCTGTAGCTGTCTCTCTGTAGCTGTCTGTCTCTCTGTCTCTCTGGAGCTGTCTGTTTCTCTGTCTCTCTGTAGCTGTCCTCTCTGTAGCTGTCTGTCTCTCTAAAGTTGTCTGAAGCGACTGACAGAAAGTTAGCAGCAGCCGGCTCTTAGAGTGTCAGCAGCCAATCAGAGAGCAGAGATTAAATGATGGTCATCAGTATCCGGGTAGAGGCAGCTGCTCTCTTTGATTACAGAGAGGACTGTAGTGTCTCTACTTTAAAGAGTCCTCTCCTGTATATCAGTATGTATTGTTTCTACATTAAGAGTCCTCTCCTGTATATCAGTATGTAGTGTCTCTACTTTAAAGAGTGCTCTCCTGTTTATCAGTAGTGTAGTGTCTCTACTTTAAAGAGTGCTCTCCTGTATATCAGTGTGTAGTGTCTCTACTTTAAAGTGCTCTCCTGTATATCAGTGTGTAGTGTCTCTACTTTAAAGAGTCCTCTCCTGTATGTCAGTATGTAGTGTCTCTACTTTAAAGAGTCCTCTCCTGTATATCAGTAGTGTAGTGTCTCTACTTTAAAGAGTCCTCTCCTGTATATCAGTGTGTATTGTCTCTACTTTAAAGAGTCCTCTCCTGTAATCAGTATGTATTGTCTCTACTTTAAAGAGTCCTCTCCTGTATATCAGTGTGCAGTGTCTCTACTTTAAAGAGTCCTCTCCTGTATATCTGTATGTAGTGTCTTTACTTTAAATAGTCCTCTCCTGAATATCAGTATGTAGTGTCTCTACTTTAAAGAGTCCTCTCCTGTATATCATGTGTTGTGTCTCTACTTTAAAGAGTGCTCTCCTATATCAGGATGTAGTGTCTCTACTTTAAAGAGTCCTCTCCTGTATATCAGTATGTATTGTCTCTACTTTAAAGAGTCCTCTCCTGTATATCGGTGTGCAGTGTCTCTACTTTAAAGAGTCCTCTCCTGTATATCAGTATGCAGTGTCTCTACTTTAAAGAGTCCTCTACTGTATATCAGTATGTATTGTCTCTACATTAAAGAGTCCTCTCCTGAATATCAGTATGTATTGTCTCTACTTTAAAGAGTCCTCTCCTGTATATCAGTATGTATTGTCTCTACATTAAAGAGTCCTCTCCTGTATATCAGTATGTAGTGTCTCTACTTTAAAGAGTCCTCTCCTGTATATCAGTGTAGTGTCTCTACTTTAAAGAGTCCTCTCCTGTATATCAGTATGTATTGTCTCTACATTAAAGAGTCCTCTCCTTAATATCAGTATGTATTGTCTCTACTTTAAAGAGTCCTCTCCTGTATATCAGTATGTATTGTTTCTCTCATTAAAGAGTCCTCTCCTGTATATCAGTATGTAGTGTCTCTACTTTAAAGAGTCCTCTCCTGTATATCAGTGTGTAGTGTCTTTACTTAAAGAGTCCTCACCTGTATATCAGTATGTAGTGTCTCTACTTTAAAGAGTCCTCTCCTGAATATCAGTATGTAGTGTCTCTACTTCAAAGAGTCCTCTCCTGTATATCAGTGTGTAGTGTCTCTACTTTAAAGAGTCCTCTCCTGTATATCAGTATGTAGTGTCTTTACTTTAAAGAGTCCTCTCCTGTATATCAGTGTGTAGTGTCTCGACTTAAAAGAGTCCTCTCCTGTATATCAGTATGTATTGTCTTTACATTAAAGAGTCCTCTCCTGAATATCAGTATGTATTGTCTCTACTTTAAAGAGTCCTCTCCTGTATATCAGTATGTATTGTCTCTACATTAAAGAGTCCTCTCCTGTATATCAGTATGTAGTGTCTCTACTTTAAAGACTCCTCACCTGTATATCAGTATGTATTGTCTCTACATTAAAGAGTCCTCTCCTTAATATCAGTATGTATTGTCTCTACTTTAAAGAGTCCTCTCCTGTATATCAGTATGTAGTGTCTCTACTTTAAAGAGTCCTCTCCTGTATATCAGTGTGTAGTGTCTCTACTTCAAAGAGTCTTCTCCTGTATATCAGTGTGTAGGTTCTCTACTTTAAAGAGTCCTCTCCTGAATATCAGTATGTAGTGTCTCTACTTTAAAGAGTCCTCACCTGTATATCAGTATGTATTGTCTCTACATTAAAGAGTCCTCTCCTTAATATCAGTATGTATTGTCTCTACTTTAAAGAGTCCTCTCCTGTATATCAGTATATAGTGTCTCTACTTTAAAGAGTCCTCTCCTGTATATCAGTGTGTAGTGTCTCTACTTCAAAGAGTCCTCTCCTGTATATCAGTGTGTAGTGTCTCTACTTTAAAGAGTCCTCTCCTGTATATCAGTATGTATTGTCTCTACATTAAAGAGTCCTCTCCTGTATATCAGTATGCAGTGTCTCTACTTTAAAGAGTCCTCTACTGTATATCAGTATGTATTGTCTCTACATTAAAGAGTCCTCTGCTGAATATCAGTGTGTAGTGTCTCTACTTTAAAGAGTCCTCTCCTGTATATCAGTATGTATTGTCTCTACATTAAAGAGTCCTCTCCTTAATATCAGTATGTATTGTCTCTACTTTAAAGAGTCCTCTCCTGTATATCAGTATGTAGTGTCTCTACTTTAAGAGTCCTCTCCTGTATATCAGTATGTATTGTCTCTACATTAAAGAGTCCTCTCCTGTATATCAGTATGTATTGTTTCTACTTTAAAGAGTGCTCTCCTGTATATCAGTATGTATGTCTCTACTTTAAAGAGTCCTCTCCTTAATATCAGTATGTATTGTCTCTACTTTAAAGAGTCCTCTCCTGTATATCAGTATGTATTGTTTCTACTTTAAAGAGTGCTCTCCTGTATATCAGTATGTAGTGTCTCTACTTTAAAGAGTGCTCTCTCCTGTATATCAGTGTGTAGTGTCTCTACTTTAAAGAGTCCTCTCCTTATGTCAGTATGTATTGTTCTACTTTAAAGAGTCCTCTCCTGTATATCAGTATGTATTGTCTCTACATTTAAAGAGTCTCTCCTGTATGTCAGTGTGTAGTGTCTCTACTTTAAAGAGTGCTCTCCTGTATACAGTATGTAGTGTCTCTACTTTAAAGAGTCCTCTCCTGATATCAGTATGTATTGTCTCTACTTAAAGAGTCTCTCCTGTATGTCAGTATGTAGTGTCTCTACTTTAAAGAGTCTCTCCTGTTGTCAGTATGTAGTGTCTCTACTTTAAAGAGTCCTCTCCTGAATATCAGTATGTAGTGTCTCTACTTTAAAGAGTCCTCTCCTGAATATCAGTATGTAGTGTCTCTACTTTAAAGAGTGCCTCTCCTGTATTCAGTATGTAGTGTCTCTACTTTAAAGAGTCCTCTCCTGAATATCAGTATGTAGTGTCTCTACTTTAAAGAGTCCTCTCCTGAATATCAGTATGTAGTGTCTCTACTTTAAAGAGTGCTCTCCTGTATATCAGTAGTGTATGCAGAGCGACACACGATGCTCTTCAGTAGGCGTTCTCTGTGAAACCAGCTCTCCAGGTTCAGCTCACTGAGGATCAGCTGTGTTATGATGACACTGAGGTTTCCTGCAGCGCCTGAACGCAGCGTCAGGAACCAGTTCAAAGACTCTCTGATAAACTGAACAACAAAGAGTCCATCTCTCCACTCAGATGGTAACACCTCATGTTGTTTACCTCAGGATCTACCTGAGTAGAGAAAGGTCAAAGAGTCATCTCTCCACTCAGATGGTAACACCCTCATGTTGTTTACCTCAGGATCTACCTGAGTAGAGAAAGGTCAAAGAGTCATCTCTCCACTCAGATGGTAACACCCTCATGTTGTTTACCTCAGGATCTACCTGAGTAGAGAAAGGTCAAAGAGTCATCTCTCCACTCAGATGGTAACACCTCATGTTGTTTACCTCAGGATCTACCTGTGAGTAGAGAAAGGTCAAAGAGTCATCTCTCCACTCAGATGGTAACACCCTCATGTTGTTTACCTCAGGATCTACCTGAGTAGAGAAAGGTCAAAGAGTCATCTCTCCACTTAGATGGTAACACCCTCATGTTGTTTACCTCAGGATCTACCTGAGTAGAGAAAGGTCAAAGAGTCATCTCTCCACACAGATGGTAACACCCTCATGTTGTTTACCTCAGGATCTACCTGAGTAGAGAAAGGTCAAAGAGTCATCTCTCCACACAGATGGTAACACCCTCATGTTGTTTACCTCAGGATCTACCTGTGAGTAGAGAAAGGTCAAAGAGTCATCTCTCCACTCAGATGGTAACACCCTCATGTTGTTTACCTCAGGATCTACCTGAGTAGAGAAAGGTCAAAGAGTCATCTCTCCACTCAGATGGTAACACCCTCATGTTGTTTACCTCAGGATCTACCTGTGAGTAGAGAAAGGTCAAAGAGTCATCTCTCCACTCAGATGGTAACACCTCATGTTGTTTACCTCAGGATCTACCTGAGTAGAGAAAGGTCAAAGAGTCATCTCTCCACTCAGATGGTAACACCCTCATGTTGTTTACCTCAGGATCTACCTGAGTAGAGAAAGGTCAAAGAGTCATCTCTCCACTCAGATGGTAACACCCTCATGTTGTTTACCTCAGGATCTACCTGTGAGTAGAGAAAGGTCAAAGAGTCATCTCTCCACTCAGATGGTAACACCCTCATGTTGTTTACCTCAGGATCTACCTGTGAGTAGAGAAAGGTCAAAGAGTCATCTCTCCACTCAGATGGTAACACCCTCATGTTGTTTACCTCAGGATCTACCTGAGTAGAGAAAGGTCAAAGAGTCATCTCTCCACTCAGATGGTAACACCCTCATGTTGTTTACCTCAGGATCTACCTGTGAGTAGAGAAAGGTCAAAGAGTCATCTCTCCACTCAGATGGTAACACCCTCATGTTGTTTACCTCAGGATCTACCTGAGTAGAGAAAGGTCAAAGAGTCATCTCTCCACTCAGATGGTAACACCCTCATGTTGTTTACCTCAGGATCTACCTGAGTAGAGAAAGGTCAAAGAGTCATCTCTCCACAGATGGTAACACCCTCATGTTGTTTACCTCAGGATCTACCTGAGTAGAGAAAGGTCAAAGAGTCATCTCTCCACACAGATGGTAACACCCTCATGTTGTTTACCTCAGGATCTACCTGTGAGTAGAGAAAGGTCAAAGAGTCATCTCTCCACTCAGATGGTAACACCCTCATGTTGTTTACCTCAGGATCTACCTGTGAGTAGAGAAAGGTCAAGAGTCATCTCTCCACTCAGATGGTAACACCCTCATGTTGTTTACCTCAGGATCTACCTGTGAGTAGAGAAAGGTCAAAGAGTCATCTCTCCACACAGATGGTAACACCCTCATGTTGTTTACCTCAGGATCTACCTGAGTAGAGAAAGGTCAAAGAGTCATCTCTCCACTCAGATGGTAACACCCTCATGTTGTTTACCTCAGGATCTACCTGTGAGTAGGAAAGGTCAAAGAGTCATCTCTCCACTCAGATGGTAACACCCTCATGTTGTTTACCTCAGGATCTACCTGAGTAGAGAAAGGTCAAAGAGTCATCTCTCCACTCAGATGGTAACACCCTCATGTTGTTTACCTCAGGATCTACCTGAGTAGAGAAAGGTCAAAGAGTCATCTCTCCACACAGATGGTAACACCCTCATGTTGTTTACCTCAGGATCTACCTGAGTAGAGAAAGGTCAAAGAGTCATCTCTCCACACAGATGGTAACACCCTCATGTTGTTTACCTCAGGATCTACCTGTGAGTAGAGAAAGGTCAAAGAGTCATCTCTCCACACAGATGGTAACACCCTCATGTTGTTTACCTCAGGATCTACCTGTGAGTAGAGAAAGGTCAAAGAGTCATCTCTCCACTCAGATGGTAACACCCTCATGTTGTTTACCTCAGGATCTACCTGAGTAGAGAAAGGTCAAAGAGTCATCTCTCCACACAGATGGTAACACCCTCATGTTGTTTACCTCAGGATCTACCTGAGTAGAGAAAGGTCAAAGAGTCATCTCTCCACACAGATGGTAACACCCTCATGTTGTTTACCTCAGGATCTACCTGTGAGTAGAGAAAGGTCAAAGAGTCATCTCTCCACTCAGATGGTAACACCCTCATGTTGTTTACCTCAGGATCTACCTGTGAGTAGAGAAAGGTCAAAGAGTCATCTCTCCACTCAGATGGTAACACCCTCATGTTGTTTACCTCAGGATCTACCTGTGAGTAGAGAAAGGTCAAAGAGTCATCTCTCGACTCAGATGTCAAAGATTAGCAACAACATAGATTTTGGTGCATTATTAGTTTCAGCACAGAATCAGATTAAACTATAAATCCTAATGACCCACTCTGGACAGAAACGTCCCATTCACTCCCGTTATAACCACCGCCTTTGATCTCTGCGCATTGCTGGATATCATCCTCCATTTTGTGACGTCAGCATCCATTTTGTGACTTCAGCGACCATTTTGTGACGTCAGCGTCCATTTTGGAAGAAAATAGTTCAGTTTGTTTTTTACTACTTATCGTAAAATAGATAATAATAATGTGTCCTGATTTAAATAATAATGATATCTTTATTTATAGCTCAATAAACAACAGAGGCTCAGCTAATGACAGGAACATATAAATAAATAATAATAATTAGAGAATAAATAGAAATTAAATAAAAATAATGACGTTTAAAATGTTCAAATACTTTCTAAACGTTGTTTCTAAATGTGAACAAAGATCAGGTTATTATTTTGTGTGGTGTGTGTGTGTGTGTGTGTGTGTGTCTCTGTCTGTGTGTGCGTGTGTGTGTGTGTGTCTCTGTCTGTGTGTGCATGTGTCTCTGTCTGTGTGTGTGTGTCTCTGTCTGTGTGTGTGTGTGTGTGTGTGTGTGTGTGTGTCTCTGTCTGTGTGTGCGTGTGTCTCTGTCTGTGTGTGTGTGTGTGTGTGTGTGTGTGTGTGTGTGTGTGTGTGTGTGTGTGTGTGTGTGTGTGTGTGTCTGTGTCTCTGTGTGTGTGTGTGTGTGTGTGTGTGTGTGTGTGTGTGTGTGTGTGTGTGTGTGTGTGTGTGTGTGTGTGTGTGTGTGTGTGTGGTGTGTGTGTGTGTGTGTGCAGAGTCTCTGTTGTTGTGGTTCCTGTTTCTCTGATTTGTCACCTGACCCTGAACGCAGCGTCTCTGGAAAGTACCGACACTTTACTTTCACTTCCTGTTCAGCCAGCAGCCAATCAGAAAATGCGCTGCCGATGACTCATCAGTTACCAGGGGCAGCAGTTTGTGAGTGAACAGAGAGAGAGAGGCGGAGCTGCAGCGCCCCCTGCAGGTGCATCAGGGCATAACACCTGTGAACGAGACTCACTCAGAGTGAAGGGATGAGAGAGAGAGCTGCAGCGCCCCCTGCAGGTGCATCAGGGCATAACACCTGTGAACGAGTTAAACTCACTCAGAGTGAAGGGATGAGAGAGAGAGCTGCAGCGCCCCCTGCAGGTGCATCAGGGCATAACACCTGTGGACGAGTTAAACTCACTCAGAGTGAAGGGATGAGAGAGAGAGCTGCAGCGCCCCTGCAGGTGCATCAGGGCATAACACCTGTGAACGGCTTAAAGGGCCCATGTCATGGCCATTTCCACTGATCATAGTTCCATTGTTGAGGTCTACTAAAATAGATTTATACTGTGCATTTTTCCAAACTCACATTGGTTTCTCATACAGCATCTCTGTAAAGTGTGTGTATTCAGCAGTATTCACTCTCTCCACTAAACGGCTCGTTGCAGCTCTTGCCCCCCCCTCCCTGTGAGCACAGTGTGCTCTGATTGGTCGGGACGTTGTGAATCGCGCTGAGCTCCGTGGAGGTGTGGTTTCCTTGTTTAGCGATAACCAGCGAAACACAGCCAAACTCATCCTGAGCACACACTAAAGGAACCTGCATAATCTATTAAATATAATTATAACTTTGGCCCGACATATCATCTGTGTAAAATGTATGCTTAGTAAACCAGGGCAAAAAGGTCTCCTGAGGGTATTATTTTGTTTGCTGTGCTCAATGGTGTGTGCATTGACTTAGGAATGTAGTGGATTCAGTTGTTTATGACCGGATAGGAGGGAGGGGGGTTTTGTTGCAGGAGAAAGGTAATAAAACTGACACCATTGAGTCTATGCAGAGATTGTACTGAGGGAAAGATTGGGATATTGGTACCTCAAACCCCCGTTCAACCCATAGTTGTTTATGGTAGGGCTGCCATAAATTGTTTATGGTGGGCTGCCATAAAAGATGGCCTGAGACTGACCGGCGCCGCAGGAGATCCAAACTCCCCACGGTTATGGCTGACTCACTCTGATTCGCCCAGGAGTGAGTCCACCAATGGATGAACACCTAGGGAGGAGCAACCGACACAACTCCTCCCACAGAACTTCTGCATTTGTGTGCATAAATATTGTGAATTCTGTACCAACGGGGCCTCTGTTCTGTCTGACTGTCTGATACGTACAGCGCACGGTGAAGAAACCAGGCCCGAAGTACTTCGTTATATAGTACTTCGTTATATTGTACTGTGTTTTCTACCATTAAATCAGTTATTGTTAAATCTCATATCTCTGTGTCTGAGCCCTTCCTTTCATAGCAGACCACTCATCAAACGAACAGCGCGGAGCGGGTTTGAACCTTCAGTCACTCAGAAGGGTGGTGCTCCAAAATCCAACAAAACTCACAGCCGAAGTAAAGACAATAAGTGTGGCTTGATATTGAGTCAGAAAAAGGTTGATAAACGCTGTGAGAATGGGTCTGCAGAGAGAACTTCAGAGAGATCCCAACTGTCTGTTATCAGCCTGCAGCCAGGGAGGAGAAATCAGCAGAGCTGCCTGCACTGAGTGTGTGTGTGAGGAAGTCCGTGGATTGGTCAATTTGGACCAATCAGCAGAGGCTTAACGTAACGGCTCCGCGGACGTAACGTAACTCCACGGATTGGTCCATTTGGTTCCGGGTATGTGCTGACGTCAGCTCGTACCCGGAACCAAATGGACCAATCCGTGGAGCAAAGAAAGAAACTGAGAAATCTCCAACGAGGCGTTTTGGGGAGGAATTTCTATGTTAGAGTTTTACTCGCTACAGGTGTACTTTGAGGGTTTGTGACTCTGCAGACCGTTTACATGCAAAAACCTACATAACACACAAGGTGACGGGTAATACCAGAAAAGCATGACATGGGACCTTTAAACTCACTCAGAGTGAAGGATGAGATAGAGCTGTAGCGCCCCTGCAGGATCAGCATCAGCACTGCAGTCATTACATACACTTTGTTTACTTTTAGAAACCAAAGAGCTTCAGAAAATAATCAGTTATTTTAGAACTTATTGTATTTGGATCATACATTGTGACCCGCTCTATGGAAATCAGTCGGAAGTCGCAACGGCTCATTTAAAAATAAACGTGGATTTGTGTAAAAAAATTGTTTTTCGGGTTCGGGTGTTTTGTTTGATTTCAAATAAACAAAGTCTTGGCTTTCAGAATATGAAACTTGTTTCGGCAAATTCAGAAGATAAATATAACTTTGAAGCTTCGGCTTAATGACAAGCGGAGAACGGAGTAACTTGAGGTCACAGCAGGCAGAAAACAGCCGGGGTTTCCACAATACACACACACACACACACACACACACACACACACACACACACACACACACACACACACCACACACACACACACACACACACACACACACACACACACACACACACACAACACACACACACACACCACACACACACACACACACCACACACACACACACACACACACACACACACACACACACACACACACACACACACACACCACACACACACACACACACACACACACACACACACAGTCATTATATAATGGGACAGATTTCGCTTAATATTTGGAGCACAACAACAATCCTGATATCATGAGAAAGCCAGGAATCTCCTCTTTCCAACAGTGTGTACAACTCAAAATGTGTCTTCGGGTCAATGCGACTGCTTTCGATAGAGCAGGTCACATTATGCAATAATGACCAATGTAAAATGAATGGAGAGACACCTGCTTTGTTTACCTGTGTGACTACCTGTGTGTCAGGTATGCAAGAAAACAGCTGATACAGATTTCATGAGAACAACGTGAAGATTTATTTATTCATATCAACATATTCTGTACATCTGAGATTATACATTCTAATGGACAGGTGAGCTGTGGACGACTTCCTGTCAGTGTACAGGTGAGGTCAGTCAGTGTACAGGTGAGGTCAGTCAGTGTACAGGTGAGGTCGGTCAGTCAGTGACAGGTGAGGTCAGTCAGTGCACAGGTGAGGTCAGTCAGTGTACAGGTGAGGTCAGTCAGTGTACAGGTGAGGTCAGTCAGTGTACAGGTGAGGTCAGTCAGTGTACAGGTGAGGTCTGTCAGTGTACAGGTGAGGTCAGTCAGTGTACAGGTGAGGTCTGTCAGTGTACAGGTGAGGTCAGTCAGAGTGCACAGGTGAGGTCAGTCAGTGTGTACAGGTGAGGTCAGTCAGTGCACAGGTGAGGTCAGTCAGTGTGTACAGGTGAGGTCAGTCAGTGTACAGGTGAGGTCAGTCAGTGTACAGGTGAGGTCAGTCAGTGTGTACAGGTGAGGTCAGTCAGTGCACAGGTGAGGTCAGTCAGTGTGTACAGGTGAGGTCAGTCAGAGTGCACAGGTGAGGTCAGTCAGTGTGTACAGGTGAGGTCAGTCAGTGCACAGGTGAGGTCAGTCAGTGTGTACAGGTGAGGTCAGTCAGTGTGTACAGGTGAGGTCAGTCAGTGCACAGGTGAGGTCTGTCAGTGTGTACAGGTGAGGTCAGTCAGTGTGTACAGGTGAGTCAGTCAGTGCACAGGTGAGGTCAGTCAGTGTGTACAGGTGAGGTCAGTCAGTGCACAGGTGAGGTCAGTCAGTGCACAGGTGAGGTCAGTCAGTGTACAGGTGAGGTCAGTCAGAGTTGAGGTGTGTACAGGTGAGGTCAGTCAGAGTTGAGGTGTGTACAGGTGAGTACAGGTGAGGTCAGTCAGAGTTGAGGTGTGTACAGGTGAGTACAGGTGAGGTCAGTCAGAGTGGAGGTGTGTACAGGTGTGTACAGGTGAGTACAGGTGAGGTCAGTCAGAGTTGAGGTGTGTACAGGTGTGTACAGGTGAGTACAGGTGAGGTCAGTCAGAGTGGAGGTGTGTACAGGTGAGCTTCAGAGGCGGAGTCACTCTGGTCATGAAGTCTCGGTCTCCTCGGCTGAACCTCTTCATCTCTGAAACAGACAAGGTGAAGCTCATCATCACGGCCGGCGCTCTGCAGGTGCGTTCACAGGTGGGTTCACAGGTGAGTTCACAGGTGAGTTCACAGGTGAGTTCACAGGTGGGTTCACAGGTGGGTTCACAGGTGGGTTCACAGGTGAGTTCCAGGTGAGTTCCCAGGTGAGTTCCAGGTGAGTTCACAGGTGAGTTCACAGGTGAGTTCACAGGTGGGTTCACAGGTGAGTTCACAGGTGAGTTCACAGGTGGGTTCACAGGTGAGTTCACAGGTGAGTTCACAGGTGAGTTCACAGGTGAGTTCACAGGTGGGTTCACAGGTGAGTTCACAGGTGAGTTCACAGGTGAGTTCACAGGTGGGTTCACGGTGGGTTCACAGGTGAGTTCACAGGTGAGTTCCCAGGTGAGTTCACAGGTGAGTTCACAGGTGGGTTCACACTTCACAGGTGGGTTCACAGGTGAGTTCACAGGTGAGTTGCACTACCTTCTGATCTCTGAGCGTTCTGTTTCCTGCAGGTGAGAGACAGCTGACGACACACCACCTCACTGCTGCACACACAACAGGAAGTGGAGGAGAGGGTCCTCTGAGTCACACACCTGAGAGACAGACAGGTAAACACACACTGAGAGACAGAAAGGTAAACACACACCTGGGGCCTGTACGACGAAGCCGGTTCAACATAACCTGGATATGTTTGAGTTAGCCGGTTGGCCTAATCCAAAACATACGCGCTCTCACTAAACGGTCCTACGACGCGGGTTATCAAGTGGATCGCTCAAGCCAGCCGTGCCCTATCTAGTTAGGAGCGCGTTCACATGAAAGGGGCGGGTTAGCAGCATTCGACCAATCACAAACATGGAGAAGCGCACTGACAGCGCAGCGTCAGACTTCCTGAATGAAAAGTAAACTATAATATTAGACAATATGAAGAAGTTAAACTTTAAACATCCATGACTTAAACACTTGATCCAGGATCAAAGCCACATAGCTGCACCTGCAGGTGAATACAGCTGGTAACAGAACAAGTGTTTGAATGCGTCCATTAACAGGTTTATGATATCACTGCCCCGTCTAAGACACGATCTGACTTTCATTACATTTGACTCGAGTGTTTCCTCAACTTAATGTGTTGCTTAAAATAATCCTTCTGCATACAGTATGTGACACTGTGAGTGTTGCACGGCCAGATCCGGCTCAGCTGACTCAGATGAGGAGATATATGATACATTATGATGTGATATGAATGATAATGGGACACATCCACGTCTGCACTCACAGTGGACTGTACGTCATGTTACTTTGATCCGGTTACTTGTGTTGAGGCAGATATTTCAGTAAGCTTTCTTAACGCTAATGTTATAATAGTCAGATTGCTCTGAAGATGGGAGGTGATATTCTATTCATGTTCACGTTCACACAGTCGGTGATTTGTGCCGGCCGTCTTTCCTGCAACGGCAGTCTAACCAGTGATTCTCAGCTGGTCAGGCCTCGGACCCACTTTTTCCTTTTCAATAAATCGCGACCGATATTTTGAACCGCTCAAATCTATTCAACAAAAAAAATGGTGCTGTAATATATAATATATATATATATATTATATATATATATTTATATATATATATATATATACGCCTTTCAGCATTCATTATTAATGAAAGTGAAGTACAGTGCATATATCCCTTCACAGAACTAAAGCATGCTTTAAAAAAGGTTAATGAGATGATGGAATCAAGCTGAACTCTATCACACAAAAAGGCCCACATGCTGAAAACCCAACCCCAGCAGGGGGTCTGGGGGGATTCTCCCCAGCAGGGGGTCTGGGGGGATTCTCCCAGCAGGGGGTTTGGGGGGATTCTCCCCAGCAGGGGGTTTGGGGGGATTCTCCCCAGCAGGGGGTTGGGGGGATTTCCCCAGCAGGGGGTTTGGGGGGATTTCCCCGGCAGGGGGTCTGGGGGATTCTCCCCAGCAGGGGTCTGGGGGATTCTCCCCAGCAGGGGGTCTGGGGGGATTCTCCCCAGGAGAGATTAGAAATACTAACATATAAACTACGCATTCTGGTACACTCTGAGAAGAGAATAAATACATCTGTTACTACCCGACAGATTCATAATATTTGATGCCATTGTTTGTGTTTCACTTAGTTCTGACAGCTTGCTGCTCCTCACAGAGAGAAGAGCAAAGAGGAGAGAGTCTGTGTGAATCACTTTGAATAGTGGGTAGGGGAGATAGCCCCCATTGTTCTGTGACCTGTCAGTCATCAGACCGGGGGTCAGATTTCATCATGTGTTCATTTCTATCTGAAGTTGTACCCATGGATGTATAAAGAATAGTTTACATCAAAGTTATTCTCCGTGGGGACTTCCGGCAACAACCTTGATTCTGATTGGCCAGAAGACTCGAGAAAACATCAGCAAAGATGTTTTATTGAGAAGATGATCACTACGTGACAGAAGCTTTCAAAACCGTTGATGGTCTCCGGTCTTCCAGTCCAACGCCTGCTGCACGCACAGCGTTAGAACATCGTGCCTTCAAATAAAAGTTTGACTTTTATCAGTAAACACACACCTGAGAGACAGACAGGTAAACACACACCTGAGAGACAGACAGGTAAACACACACCTGAGAGACAGACAGGTAAACACACACCTGAGAGACAGACAGGTAAACACACACCTGAGAGACAGACAGGTAAACACACACCTGAGAGACAGACAGGTAAACACACAGACTGTTATTGGTCCATAGCAGCTACTGTGAAACAGGAAGTGGTACTGACCAGGCTCCGCCCCGAGGGTAGACTCGGATGTGACCTCTGACCCGCAGCGCTCTCTGAAGCCCCTCCCACTGAGAATCAGCTAATCCCAGCAGAGCACGGACCTGAGCACCTGAGAACCAGACGTGAGCCTCACTGTGCCATCATCAATCACCAGCCTGAAAACACAGGTACACACAGGTGAGTACTCAGGTGAGTACACAGGTAAATACTCAGGTAAGTACATAGGTAAATACTCAGGTAAGTGCTCAGGTAACTACACAGATAAATACTCAGGTAAGTACATAGGTAAGTACTCAGGTAAGTACTCAGGTAAGTGCTCAGGTAACTACACAGATAAATACTCAGGTAAGTACATAGGTAAATACTCAGGTAAGTACATAGGTAAATACTCAGGTAAGTGCTCAGGTAACTACACAGATAAATACTAAGTAAGTACATAGTAAGTACTCAGGTAACTAAACAGGTAAGTACTCAGGTAACTACACGGGTAAGTACTCAGGTAAGTACTCAGTAACTACACAGGTAAATACCGTAAATACAGGTACACACACAGGTAAATACACATGTGCACACAGGTAGAGGAGGAGTCTTACTTCACTGTGGACTGAAAGACAGACGAGGAGGATCCACACTGAGTGCTGGAACAAGACTGAGAGACACAGAGGACAGTTACCACCTGTTCATATAACACCTCACCTGTTCATATAACACCTCACCTGTTCATATAACACCTCACCTGTTCATATAACACCTCACCTGTTCAATAACACCTCACCTGTTCAATAACACCTCACCTGTTCAATAACACCTCACCTGTTCATATAACACCTCACCTGTTCATATAACACCTCACCTGTTCAATAACACCTCACCTGTTCAATAACACCTCACCTGTTCAATAACACCTCACCTGTTCAATAACACCTCACCTGTTCATATAACACCTCACCTGTTCATATAACACCTCACCTGTTCAATAACACCTCACCTGTTCAATAAAACCTCACCTGTTCATATAACACCTCACCTGTCCTTATAACACCTCACCTGTTCACATAACACCTCACCTGTTCATATAACACCTCACCTGTTCAATAACACCTCACCTGTTCAATAAACCTCACCTGTTCATATAACACCTCACCTGTCCTTATAACACCTCACCTGTTCAATAACACCTCACCTGTCCTTATAACACCTCACCTGTTCAATAACACCTCACCTGTTCAATAACACCTCACCTGTTCATATAACACCTCACCTGTCCTTATAACACCTCACCTGTTCAATAACACCTCACCTGTTCAATAACACCTCACCTGTTCATATAACACCTCACCTGTTCAATAACACTCACCTGTTCAATAACACCTCACCTGTTCATATAACACCTCACCTGTTCAATAACACCTCACCTGTTCATATAACATCTCACCTGTTCAATAACACCTCACCTGTTCAATAACACCTCACCTGTCCTTATAACACCTCACCTGTTCAATAACACCTCACCTGTTCAATAACACTCACCTGTTCAATAACACCTCACCTGTTCATATAACACCTCACCTGTTCAATAAACCTCACCTGTTCACATAACACCTCACCTGTCCATATAACACCTCACCTGTTCAATAACACCTCACCTGTTCATATAACACCTCACCTGTTCAATAACACCTCACCTGTTCATATAACACCTCACCTGTTCATATAACACCTCACCTGTTCACATAACACCTCACCTGTTCAAAACACCTCACCTGTTCATATAACACCTCACCTGTTCAATAACACCTCACCTGTTCATAACACCTCACCTGTCCATATAACACCTCACCTGTTCAATAACACCTCACCTGTTCATATAACACCTCACCTGTTCATATAACACCTCACCTGTCCATATAACACCTCACCTGTTCACATAACACCTCACCTGTTCAATAACACCTCACCTGTTCAATAACACCTCACCTGTTCATATAACACCTCACCTGTCCTTATAACACCTCACCTGTTCACATAACACCTCACCTGTTCACATAACCTCACCTGTTCAATAACACCTCACCTGTTCACATAACACCTCACCTGTCCTTATAACACCTCACCTGTCCATATAACACCTCACCTGTTCACATAACACCTCACCTGTCAATAACACCTCACCTGTTCACATAACACCTCACCTGTCCTTATAACACCTCACCTGTCCATATAACACCTCACCTGTTCACATAACACCTCACCTGTTCAATAACACCTCACCTGTCCATATAACACCTCACCTGTTCAATAACACCTCACCTGTTCACATAACACCTCACCTGTTCAATAACACCTCACCTGTTCAATAACACCTCACTGTTCACATAACACCTCACCTGTTCAATAACACCTCACCTGTTCACATAACACCTCACCTGTTAATAACACCTCACCTGTTCACATAACACCTCACCTGTCCTTATAACACCTCACCTGTTCAATAACACCTCACCTGTTCACATAACACCTCACCTGTTCAATAACACCTCACCTGTTCACATAACACCTCACCTGTTCAATAACACCTCACCTGTTCACATAACACCTCACCTGTTCAATAACACCTCACCTGTTCACATAACACCTCACCTGTCCTTATAACACCTCACCTGTTAATAACACCTCACCTGTTCACATAACACCTCACCTGTTCAATAACACCTCACCTGTTCACATAACACCTCACCTGTCCTTATAACCTCACCTGTTCACATAACACCTCACCTGTTCAATAACACCTCACCTGTTCACATAACACCTCACCTGTTCATATAACACCTCACCTGTTCAATAACACCTCACCTGTTCATATAACACTCACCTGTCCTTATAACACCTCACCTGTCCATATAACACCTCACCTGTTCACATAACACCTCACCTGTTCAATAACCTCACCTGTTCATATAACACCTCACCTGTTCAATAACACCTCACCTGTTCACATAACACCTCACCTGTTCATATAACACCTCACCTGTTCAATAACACCTCACCTGTTCATATAACACCTCACCTGTTCATATAACACCTCACCTGTTCAATAACACCTCACCTGTTCATATAACACCTCACCTGTTCAATAACACCTCACCTGTTCAATAACACCTCACCTGTTCATATAACACCTCACCTGTTCATATAACACCTCACCGGTTCAATAACACCTCACCTGTTCATATAACACCTCACCTGTTCAATAACACCTCACCTGTTCAATAACACCTCACCTGTTCAATAACACCTCACCTGTTCAATAACACCTCACCGGTTCATATAACACCTCACCTGTCCATATAACACCTCACCTGTTCAATAACACCTCACCTGTTCAATAACACCTCACCTGTTCATATAACACCTCACCTGTCCATATAACACCTCACCTGTTCAATAATACCTCACCTGTTCAATAACACCTCACCTGTTCATATAACACCTCACCTGTTCATATAACACCTCACCTGTTCAATAACACCTCACCTGTTCATATAACACCTCACCTGTTCATATAACACTCACCTGTTCAATAACACCTCACCTGTTCAATAACACCTCACCTGTTCATATAACACCTCACCTGTTCAATAACACCTCACCTGTTCAATAACACCTCACCTGTTCATATAACACCTCACCTGTTCAATAACACCTCACCTGTTCAATAACACTCACCTCACCTGTTCATATAACACCTCACCTGTTCAATAACACCTCACCTGTTCAATAACACCTCACCTGTTCAATAACACCTCACCTGTTCATATAACACCTCACCTGTTCAATAACACCTCACCTGTTCACATAACACCTCACCTGTCCATATAACACCTCACCTGTTCAATAACACCTCACCTGTTCATATAACACCTCACCTGTTCAAAACACCTCACCTGTCATATAACACCTCACCTGTTCAATAACACCTCACTGTTCACATAACACCTCACCTGTCCATATAACACCTCACCTGTTCAATAACACCTCACCTGTTCATATAACACCTCACCTGTTCAATAACACCTCACCTGTTCAATAACACCTCACCTGTTCAATAACACCTCACCTGTTCATATAACACCTCACCTGTTCATATAACACCTCACCTGTTCAATAACACCTCACCTGTTCACATAACACCTCACCTGTTCAATAACACCTCACCTGTTCAATAACACCTCACCTGTCATATAACACCTCACCTGTTCAATAACACCTCACCTGTTCACATAACACCTTACCTGTCCATATAACACCTCACCTGTTCAATAACACCTCACCTGTTCATATAACACCTCACCTGTTCAATAAACCTCACCTGTTCACATAACACCTCACCGTTCAATAACACCTCACCTGTTCATATAACACCTCACCTGTTCATATAACACCTCACCTGTTCAATAACACCTCACCTGTTCACATAACACCTCACCTGTTCAATAACACCTCACCTGTTCACATAACACCTCACCTGTTCACATAACACCTCACCTGTTCATATAACACCTCACCTGTTCAATAACACCTCACCTGTTCACATAACACCTCACCTGTTCACATAACACCTCACCTGTTCACATAACACCTCACCTGTTCATATAACACCTCACCTGTTCAATAACACCTCACCTGTTCACATAACACCTCACCTGTTCACATAACACCTCACCTGTTCATATAACACCTCACCTGTCAATAACACCTCACCTGTTCATATAACACCTCACCTGTTCAATAACACCTCACCTGTTCACATAACACCTCACCTGTTCATATAACACCTCACCTGTTCAATAACACCTCACCTGTTCACATAACACCTCACCTGTTCAATAACACCTCACCTGTTCAATAACACCTCACCTGTTCAATAACACCTCACCTGTTCACATAACACCTCACCTGTCCTTATAACACCTCACCTGTCCATATAACACCTCACCTGTTCAATAACACCTCACCTGTTCACATAACACCTCACCTGTCCTTATACACCTCACCTGTCCATATAACACCTCACCTATTCACATAACACCTCACCTGTTCAATAACACCTCACCTGTTCAATAACACCTCACCTGTTCATATAACACCTCACCTGTTAAATAACACCTCACCTGTTCAAAACACCTCACCTGTCCTTAAACACCTCACCTGTTCATATAACACCTCACCTGTTCAATAACACCTCACCTGTTCAATAACACCTCACCTGTTCATTAACACCTCACCTGTTCCTATAACACCTCACCTGTTCACATAAACACCTCACCTGTTCAATAACACCTCACCTGTTCATATAACACCTCACCTGTCCTTATAACACTCACCTGTTCACATAACACCTCACCTGTTCAATAACACCTCACCTGTTCAATAACACCTCACCTGTTCAATAACACCTCACCTGTTCCTATAACACCTCACCTGTTCACATAACACCTCACCTGTCTTATAACACCTCACCTGTCCATATAACACCTCACCTGTTCACATAACACCTCACCTGTTCAATAACACCTCACCTGTTCACATAACACCTCACCTGTCCTTATAACACCTCACCTGTTCATAAACACCTCACCTGTTCACATAACACCTCACCTGTTCAATAACACCTCACCTGTTCATATAACACCTCACCTGTCCTTATAACACCTCACCTGTTCACATAACACCTCACCTGTTCAATAACACCTCACCTGTTCAATAACACCTCACCTGTTCATATAACACCTCACCTGTTCATATAACACCTCACCTGTTCACATAACACCTCACTGTCCTATAACACCTCACCTTCCATATAACACCTCACCTGTTCACATAACACCTCACCTGTTCAATAACACCTCACCTGTTCACATAACACCTCACTGTCCTTATAACACCTCACCTGTCCATATAACACCTCACCTGTTCACATAACACCTCACCTGTTCAATAACACCTCACCTGTTCACATAACACCTCACCTGTTCAATAACACCTCACCTGTTCATATAACACCTCACCTGTCCTTATAACACCTCACCTGTTCACATAACACACTCACCTGTTCAATATATACCTCACCTGTTCACATAACACCTCACCTGTTCATATAACACCTCACCTGTTCACATAACACCTCACCTGTTCAATAACACCTCACCTGTTCATATAACACTCACCTGTCCTTATAACACCTCACCTGTCTTATAACACCTCACCTGTTCACATAACACCTCACCTGTTCAATAACACCCTCACCTGTTCACATAACACCTCACCTGTTCAATAACACCTCACCTGTTCACTAACACCTCACCTGGTCAATAACACCTCACCTGTTCATATAACACCTCACCTGTCCTTATAACACCTCACCTGTTCAATACACCTCACCTGTTCAATAACACCTCACCTGTTCACATAACACCTCACCTGTTCATATAACACCTCACCTGTTCACATAACACCTCACCTGTCCTTATAACACCTCACCTGTCCATATAACACTCACCTGTTCACATAACACCTCACCTGTTCACATAACACCTCACTGTTCACATAACACCTCACCTGTTCATATAACACCTCACCTGTTCAATAACACCTCACCTGTTCATATAACACCTCACCTGTTCACATACCACCTCACCTGTTCATATAACACCTCACCTGTTCAATAACACCTCACCTGTTCAATAACACCTCACCTGTTCACATAACACCTCACCTGTTCATATAACACCTCACCTGTTCAATAACACCTCACCTGTTCACATAACACCTCACCTGTTCAATAACACCTCACTGTTCAATAACACCTCACCTGTTCAATAACACCTCACCTGTTCACATAAACACCTCACCTGTTCAATAACACCTCACCTGTTCACATAACACCTCACCTGGTCAATAACACCTCACCTGTTCATATAACACCTCACCTGTCCTTATAACACCTCACCTGTTCAATAACACCTCACCTGTTCAATAACACCTCACCTGTTCCTATAACACCTCACCTGTTCACATAACACCTCACCTGTTCATATAACACCTCACCTGTCCTTATAACACCTCACCTGTTCACATAACACCTCACCTGTTCAATAACACCTCACCTGTTCAATAACACCTCACCTGTTCCTATAACACCTCACCTGTTCACAACACCTCACCTGTCCTTATAACACCTCACCTGTCCATATAACACCTCACCTGTTCACATAACACCTCACCTGTTCAATAACACCTCACCTGTTCACATAAACACCTCACCTGTCCTTATAACACCTCACCTGTTCATATAACACCTCACCTGTTCACTAACACCTCACCTGTTCAATAACACCTCACCTGTTCATATAACACCTCACCTGTTCAATAAACACCTCACCTGTTCATATAACACCTCACCTGTTCAATAACACCTCACCTGTTCAATAACACCTCACCTGTTCATATAACACCTCACCTGTTCAATAACACCTCACCTGTTCAATAACACCTCACCTGTTCAATAACACCTCACCTGTTCATATAACACCTCACCTGTTCAATAACACACCTCACCTGTTCACATAACACTCACCTGTCCATATAACAACCTCACCTGTTCAATAACACCTCACCTGTTCATATAACACCTCACCTGTTCAATAACACCTCACCTGTTCATATAACACCTCACCTGTTCAATAACACCTCACCTGTTCACATAACACCTCACCTGTCCATATAACACCTCACCTGTTCAATAACACCTCACCTGTTCATATAACACCTCACCTGTTCAATAACACCTCACCTGTTCAATAACACCTCACCTGTTCAATAACACCTCACCTGTTCATATAACACCTCACCTGTTCATATAACACCTCACCTGTTCAATAACACTCACCTGTTCACATAACATCACCTGTTCATAACACCTCACCTGTTCAATAACACCCACCTGTTCA